>JAQLOL010000019.1:3049361-3061535 GCA_029783665.1 Naso thynnoides
TTTAAAATCCCTGAAAATGTGCATTTTGGTACACAACTTCTATAGTTTTAAAAACTCACATTACCCATTTCACTTATTAAAATAAGATAGCTTAACATGTGGAGTCCTGTACAACCTTTGAAATCAGGCAGTCTACCTAAAGTCATCTGAAAGAGCTTTGTAAGGTTCAAAAAAAGAAAAAAAAAAACAAAAAACAGATGATCTGTTCAGCGTTATCTCCATCTCTCTTTTGGTTAATGCTTAAAAGTGCATCACAAACTCAAAGTTTGGCATTTGAAAGAAGTGGGAATTTAGGAGGCAAGGGTGCTTATGACAGATGCTTACGGTTTTGTTAATGAAAAACTTAAAATCCAGTGTTTTGAAACTGGAGCTATTTACTGCTGACTTTAAGCTAGAGCACCTCAATCTCTGTGGCTTTAATTTTGACAGTTCTCTTTTTTAACAGTTAAATTTGCCATTTAGTGTGTCTTAAAAAGCTGTTTAGAGTGGTGGAATGTAACTAAGTGCATTTACTTAAGTACTGCACATAGGTACAGTTTTGAGGTATGGCTGCTTGTACTTTACTTAAATGTTTCCATATGATGCAACTTTATACTTCTACTCCACCACAAATGAGGCAAAAATGAAACTCTTATTCCAATACATTTGTATCTTACAATACTAATTTTTCCAGGTTAAAAATGTTCATACCCTTCCTGTCTACTGAAAGTCACCTCTCTAAATTTTGCGATTTTGCATTTGAAATTCTTTCTGTCAACAACAAAAGGACTTAAAAGCAAGACACTACACACCGAAGTAGAATCTAACAAAATACAAGCTTTAAAAAAACAAACAAAATTAGCACTTAATATAGGGAAGCAAATAAGGCATTACAAAAACACCAAGAAAATACAAAACTGAATAAGAATCAACAAACCCAAGATTAACACGAGATACAAGGGGATGCAAAGAGGACTGGGGAGCCAAAACAGAACCAGCAATGTGAAACACATGAACTCACAAAGACAGAGTGGAAGCACAAATATACGCAGTGAGTAAGACAACCCAGGTGGTGTAATCAACACAGGTGAAACACATTAGGTTTGGGCAGGTGATCACACAGTAGGGAAATTTGAAAGGATGTGGGAATCTGAAAGAGATGAGACAAGTGTTAACAAAATAAAACAGGAAGTAAAACACATTAAACACAATAACAAACAAAAGACAACTCTTTTAAAAGATACATGGTTCTTACATACAAATTTCTGATGGTCTTCTAGAACATGATGCATTGCTGAAGATTAAACTACCCAGCAGCATAAAATAGCTGAATCACCTTACCTGTTACCTATCTACTTTGTGCCTCGGGGCACAGAAGGTATTTCCAAAGGCCTAAAACTAGCTCAACCTTAAATACCTACAGCAGTAAAATATACATGTAACATAATGTGGCAGTAATATCAACACAAAAAGATTAGATATAATATAAAAACACTGACAGACATTTACTGCAACATGAGTACTTTTATTTTTGATACTTTAAGAACCTTTTGGTGACAATACTAACATACTTTTACTCAGTAAGGTTCTGAATATATGATTTTTTCTTGTAGTGGAGTATTTTCAAAACATAGTATTGATACTTGTATTTAAGAGGGTGCACATATAAACATTGTAATATGTTTTGATTGCTGTCATTATTCCTCTAGATCACTCTCACATTAAACAGGTGGGGACAAAAGTCCATATTCAAAATGAAAAAGTTTATCTTAAGCCGGCAAGTGAGTCAAATCAGCTTATAAAGTAGCAGTCTCTTTAGAAATTGTTTGTGTTTTCCTGAACAGTATTTACTTGGTGAGCTGCAGTCATGTATGGTCTGAAAGGGTCATTGCAGATTTATGTTCCACCTTAGTGGTTTCCAGCAGTTAGCTGCAGAGGCTTGCTCTGGTAACAAATGACCAATCTTACATAGCGCTTTTAGCAGGCTTCTTTGTGTTAGGGGTGAGTGAGGGGTAAGCTATGAATCAAAGGCTGCTGTATTGTTGCATGCAATAAATGTTGTGTCAAAAATGAGTCATGCTTTGATACAAATTAAAACAAAATTTTCACAGCAGCTGCATTACTAATGCTTGGGCTTATAACTGGTGTTGTCCAGCTTCAACAAGTATGGATATTGAGCTCCACCAAGTGGTCAAACAAGATTTCTGTCTTGACTTTTTTTAAAGCAGACACTAAAGGACATGTGCCATTACTTGAACATCAACTGAAATTAAAACTTGTAGATTTGCTAATTGTAAGAGAACTATGTCAGTTAATGTATTTTGTTGCTCTGATGAAAATCAAATATACATCAGTAAGGTCTGTAAATGCGTTTTAAATGTGTATAACGGATTACATTGTCTTGAATGATTAATTTAAAAATTCACATATAATTCATATACACACACACACACACACACACACACACACACACACACATATGTTACAGACTTGATGCCAGTATCAGATGACCAGTATCTTAAAGAAGTTCACCAAAAGTAAAATTGTTCATTATACAGAAAGGCTTATTCTAAAATAATACTGAATTATAATTACCTATGCATTAATGTATAAGCATCACTAATGTAGCTGGTAACAGTGAGGCTTATTTTCGTTACCTTATTTACTGCCTTAAAACATGATAATACTTTGTTGTTGTTGTTGTTGATGATGTAATTTGCATTAATGATCTGAAACTGCAAGTAACTACAGCTGACCAAACAGGCCAATTGTGGAGTAAAGTATAACATTTCCCTATGAAATGCTGTGGAGCTGAAGTAACATACAATTGAAAATACTTATGTAATCAATTAATGACACCACATCACATGCTGTAGCTTTAATTTACCATTAATACTATTATTATTACAAGTGTTATTCGCTTTCTGTTGTACAGTGTAAAGACAAATAAGGGAAATGTGGCCCTTAGTAAGCCTTCACATTTTTGGAGCCTGGCAGCTTAGATGCCTTACAGCCCACAGAAACCTGGTTGGCTAACACCAAACTCAGGCCATGCAGCATTAAGTTAGTTCAGTCTGAGGTGTACCATAATTTTGTCTGTTCCTCTCCAAATGTATTTCCAATGCCTGCATAAAGCTTTTGAATCTGTTGTTAGTTTTACACTGTTTCCCAACTTCATTTAAAAAAAAAAAAGAAAAAAAATATTCTCATTTAAGATGCAAGCTATTGATTTTATTCTTTTTTTTTCTTTTTCTTTTTTATACAATTTTCCGTGTTAGCCTGATTTTTATGATCTTTTGTGATCTGTAACACTTTGGGTCAACTTACGTTGTTTTTAAATACGCTCTAAACTGACTCGACTAGACAATGTGACCTGCACTGGCAAAGTGCCTTGTTGTCATAGCAACCGCTGACCCAAACATAGATTATGTAAGACTAATTTCTGGATTCATCTACATACGTTATTAAAAGTTTTCAAACAAATTCAAGGTTAATTTGTCGTCACAAAGGGTTCAAAAACATTTAGATAAAGCTCTCAGAGAAAATTATCAGCATACTTGACACAATCAAAACAGTGCAAAACCAGTAAAATCTTAAACAGTTGTTTCAGTCTGTTCATTCAACATAACATTTAGGCTATGTCTTATAAAGAGCTGGCTCAATAGCTATTTCACTAAAGAAAACTGTTGTGTTATTTTTCCCCACAGAGGAGTATCCTTCACCACGAAGCCATGCCTCCCAATGTAATCTGAGTCCTAATGAGAAAGAGTGTTTTGGGGGAACAGTTCAGGAACAAGATGGCTGTCCTGGGGCAAGAAAACCATCTTTCTTGTCACTTATAAAGACGGCGCTTTTATGCAGTCGTTGTTTCAATGAAATAGCTCGTAGGGTAACAACTTTAAACGCTTTAAAGGCACCGTGTTATGACGACGGACATCGTTTTTTCAGACGGAATTGAAGATCGCTTAGTGTTTTCTCAAGGAAAGTTTTCATGACGGTTTCATAAGAGCGAAAGCTAACGTTTACTAACGCTATCTATGAGAAGCAGGATAACTTTAACTTTGCATTTTTACTTACACATGCAGTGTAACCTTTTATGTATATTGTTTGTTTAACTGTAGGTAGTTATTTGACTGATTCTCTCGATTTCTCTGTTTTAGTTTATTGGCGTTTCACAGTCTCGGCGTCTCTGAAAACAGAAATGCCTCAGTCGTTCTAAACGTTTGTCAGAGTTTTTTTTTTTTGCGTTTTACGTGTAGCTGGCAAACTAACAGGACCATGAGTTCATCCCGAGTCAGACCACAGCCTCTACCGCAGAGCCAGGCTGGCAGGTTACCGCACAGACTGGACTCGGTCGAGGGGATCGAGATGGAGAACATCCAGCATCAGGACCTGGGTCTCGGAGGAGTCGTAGGCACCCCGTCCCCTCCATCCAGGCAAGCATGGAGTCGGGACAACCCGGGATTCGAGCCTGAGGATGAGATTATGGAAGCCGACTGGCCTCCGGCGAGTCCCGGGAGGAGGTCGGTGTCCACGGCCTCCAGCAGCAGCTGCAGCAGCGGCCTAGGAAGCTACACCGGCGGAGACAGCAGCACACACATCCCGCGAGGAGGACTCTATCCGACCCCGACTGTGGATGCCCAGCAGCAGGACAGGCAGGAGCACCGCGGCTGCATGAAGCACATACTCCAAAAGATCAGAAGTTAGTTATTCTCTGTGATTTGTTGTCTTTTGTAGAGTAATAAATTAGACAGCCTAAAAGTAAAAATTAAAAAAATATATATTCTTTTATTTTTTCGTAAAGAAAAAAGGGTTTTTGATGAGTTTGATGAGTTGAGGTTTGATTTAGGGATGTGAAGTTTATCAAGCTCACCAAACTTTTCCTCACTGTACAGAAAACCATCAGTTTGATTTGTGTTTAACGTTTGCACTGTAAAGTCACATTTTTTATAAAAAAAACAAATAAATAAAAGAGAAGCTGTCAAGATTAAACCGAACAGTTATGTAACCCATTAACATCCATTCCAGTGGAGACCTTTGAGTTTGGTAGAACAAATTTAAACCATTTAAGATAATAAAAAATTAAAAAGTCTTAAATTGAGAAAAAAAGCATTTGCTGATTAAATTCACCTCAAAATGACTCCTTCTGTTTTCTTTTCTTTTGTTTTTCTTTTCTGAGATGTGCAAATGTAATGAAAGGGTCTTTGGTCCTACACAGATTTGTGCAAAGCCCATGAACTTTTGCTCTTTCCAGCTCCATAGCACAGCATTCTGGACATTCGACTGCAACATATGGCCTCTTGAACTGCTGTTTTTCTTTGCAGTTCTGTGGGGCACCGAGGTGATGGAGGACAGTGACAGCAGTCGAGAAAGGTACCTCAGGAACATACTGAGGGAAATGCTCACATATATTGCGTTCCTCGTCACTATTTGTGTCGGTAAGTAAACACTCAAAAATCTTATAAAAGGACATGACATATTTTTGCCACTTTTCCAGTGTTAAAACACTTCATACTCCTTAAACTGGACTAGAATGAGTACATAGAGTGGGAGTAGATCAAGAAGGGAGAGAGGGCTGTAAGATAATAGGGCCTTGTAGCTCACAATGAGGCTCCATTAGTGCTAAGTACTCACTCCATGTAGAGAAAACAACTATTAGTTCAGATGAAAAAACTCTTGACAAAAATCTGATTGCTGTTAAATTAATTTCCAAACACAACAGTAAGGCTGATGACTCTTAGCTGTTAAAAGTAATTTCTAAAAGGCACAAACTCTGTAAATCAGGTTGATGTTAAAAATTCAAATAACTTGGTCATGGTGGAGCGGCAGCCTTAGGACAAACAGAAGGCCGAAAAATAAACTTTAAAAGTTTAAATAGCAGGGGCATTTTAAAGTCACAGTTTGACTGATGTCATCTGGCACCCATTGCATCATTTCCCATTAGTTCAAAACAGTACAGTACATTGACTTCTCCCAGAGTAAGTGCAAGAAGTATACTTCAACAATTAAATGTACACAAACAAATCAGTTAAAAAGGAAAATAACATTCCAATAGGACATTAAAAGGAATGACTGCGGTGAAACCACCACCTTACACAGAGGATGTTAAATGGTTTAGTCCTGTACCAAACTGAAATGACAGTTGATAAAGTGACTCACAGAATACGCTTTAAAATATGGCTTTAAATATGCAGACCTGGTCACATTCATTGTAGCTCAAAAGTTATTTTCCAAGCACACATTGCGCGCCTAATGGTTATGGCAGATGGAAATCTATTCTCCCACACTTGTCATCAGTCCTAAAATTTTGTATGCACACATTTGATGGTAGCATTTTTGGATGGTAAGCAAACTGATGAAAATTCTATATTTAAAATGTGTTAGATGAGAAAACTATCGGTAAAGTTTTTCTGCTCTCTTAATGCTGCAATAAAAAAAATGCCAAACTGTGGTTTAGGGTGGATCAGGAAATTACTTCCTGGCAGACTGGACCAGGGCATATTCTGCCAGGCAGAGCCTGACTATTAAAAGCAGTTTCCAGAGCTACTCACTGATGAATACTAAATACCAAGAGAATAGTAATGCATGAAGCAAAGATAAAATTCACGTTGAGTTTATTTGTGTGGAGTGCTGTTAGCAAGGTTATACTGGATTTCTATTCTCAAGAAACATCCACACTGTGTTAATTGTCCTGTTTGTCATTAAATTGTTAAATTGTAACGTTAACACAACTGTTAAACTGAGATTTGCTCTACAGTGACCTATGGGATGGTGAGTGCCAATATGTACTACTATACCAAAGTCATGTCTCAGCTTTTCCTGGACACACCGCTGTCTGCCAGGGACCTTTCCACTTTTAGAAGCCTCTCTACCATGGAGGATTTCTGGAAGGTAAAATGCCAAATTTGCCCTTTTTTAAGCTCAGTAGAATGTATTTTTACTTTAGCTGCAGTGCTTTATCATCATGTTTCAGCTTGTTAAAAGAAACTTCTGCATAACTAGGTTGGATGTAAGAATGCAAAGGAATAGTTATGCATTTGGGGAAATACACTTGTTTGCTTTATTGCTGTGAGTTAGGTGACAAAATAATACTCTCATATCTGTCTGTTAAATACATGTATAAGGCTACATTTAGCCGGCAGTTAGTTTTTACAATGCATAAAGATGGGAGAAGATGAAACAGACTCTGCTCAAAGGTAGCAAAATCTGCTGAGCACCACCCAAGCAGGGAGCTTCAGAGGTGCTGTGAGGGGGATTTGTTCCCCTGAGACAGAGTCAGACAGGCAAGCAAAGCGTCTTCTGGTCATAGCTTCAAAATTACTGTGCTGACATGAATGTGAATTACATCGCCTCATCTCATGCGGCAAGAAAGTAAGTAATGTAATCATTGGCCAAATTGTTTAACTGCTCCTTTGCTAAAATGACACTAATGGTCTGTAGAACATTATAATGACAAATTCTGGGGATCTCAACGTTTGTATTGCCATCAAGTAGCGTACGTTGGTCTATTTTTTTAATGCAAGCAGACATGGGATGTACAGTTTATGAATGTAGGTCTGTTTCAATAGAAATACATATCAGTGCGAACACTGGACGAATTCTGGCATAAGGCAATACATGCAGTACCTATAGTAGTCTATGGGGAGATTATAATAAGATCATATCATGTAACATAAATTGTTCTTAAAAATTGTAAACTATCAGAAGCTGAGCTGTTTTTTGTATAATAAATTTCACAATTTGTACTGAAGAAAAGATGATATCAGGCATTTGGGAAAAAAATGGTTTGTGGGTGGTGAACCACAACCAGATTTAAAATCACAGTAATTAACTCCCAGGGTATTTCTAATATCTGAAAGCCTCCTGACTGCTCTTCACCTCATTCACTAGTTCACAGAGGGACCTTTCCTAAATGGCATGTACTGGGAGGTGTGGTACAACAACAAGAGCCTGCCAGAGAACACGAGTCTCATCTACTATGAGAACTTGCTCCTCGGGGTGCCACGGCTCCGACAGGTCAAAGTCCGCAACGAGTCCTGCTCCGTTCACGAAGATCTGAGAGACGAGGTTCAGGACTGCTACAACATGTACACTCCAACAAATGAGGACACCGCCTCCTTTGGTCCCAAGAATGGAACTGCGTAAGTCAAAAGAGGACGACAGCTGGATTATATGTATTACAGCAGCAAATGCCTACTGTATGTCCTAAGTCTTCTCTTTCTGGTGTCTCTTAGGTGGGTGTATGCGACAGAGAGTGAGATGAATGGGAGCAGTTATTGGGGTGAGGTGTCTAAATATGGAGGTGGAGGATACTACCAAGATCTGTCTCGTACCAAAGAGGAGTCAGCGATCCAACTGCAGTTTCTCAAAGACCACCTGTGGCTGGACAGAGGCACCAGAGCTGTGTTTCTCGACTTCTCTGTCTACAATGCAAACATTAACCTCTTCTGCATTGCAAGGTAGGGACATCAGTCACAGAGTATCCATTTACAGTGTATGGCTCTGACTAAAAGTGATCTAAAATTTGAATTTGAATGGCTAGAATTAGATTAGATTTGAAACGATATCTATATATATGCTATGAGTACAATGCAACAAAAAGTATTTAAACAGACAATAATATCAACAAGGAATCTAACTTCAGATTACTTTTAGCTTATCTGACCTTAATTGCAAAACTGCAAAAGAATACATTTTCTGGAGTAAATTTAAGTGCTCGCAGCTGATACATCTGCAGTAGAAACATTTGAAAGATTTGAAATGCTCTGCACATTGTGGGTCTCTTCCAAGCTCCTGACTACTCATGAAACTGTTGCAAAATGATCACTTATTCTACAATTAATCTCAGGGAAGAAAAACTCAGAAAATAGAAAAAAATGCACATGAGAATGATGTCTTGATGTTGCTCTTCTGATATTCAATTACTAACTATGAAACAGCACAAAATGGCACAAATACCCTCATTAGAACAATTAGAAGCTGTGAGTGTTTGGTTATTTTTGCTTGATAACTGACTTAAATTATTACTTGATTATGTAAGTTACTGTCACATTTCTGTCAGTCTGCTGGTCCAGTGATTCCCAAAGTGGGGGCTGGGGCCCCCAGGGGGTCACGAGACACAGAGAGGGGGAACCTCAAGATACCTTCCAAAAAACAACTATAAATTATGATTATATTCTTTCTTAAATTACTTTAAAACAATACTGTGGCTGTTAGGCTGTTGTTCTTTTGTGGTGCATTGATGCCTGTGTAGGTCCAATAGTGCATTTGTACGAGTGTGCACAATGTTATTTGCCGACTCCAGGGTCAAAGGGGGTGTCCAGTCTCTAGCACCGTTATTTTGGGGGTTGTTGCTGAAAAGTTTGGGGACCCCTGAACTAGTCAATTCATTGAAAGAAACTACAGCCTGAAAAGTGAGAGTTAATATTTCGCCTTATTAGTGACGTTCTTTATTTACATACTTGTGCTTCATTTGTCAACCCAAAATAACACTTTTCAGCTGATACCTACCACTCTGTAACAGTTTGCATGATTTGATGCTTTTGTCAGGTTGTTGGTGGAGTTCCCGGCCACTGGCGGGGTGGTGACCTCCTGGCAGTTCCAGACGGTGCGTCTGATACGATATGTGTCCAGCTGGGATTACTTTGTTGGTCTATGTGAAGTGGCATTCTGCTTATTCATCCTCTACTATGTGGTGGAGGAAGTGCTGGAGATCCACATCCACCGCCTGCATTACTTCAAGAGCCTGTGGAACTGTCTGGATGTTTTCATTGTCGCAGTGTGTATCAAAGTCATATTTAGGAGCATACAAGTAAATTTTGTAAACATCTGCTGACTTTGTCCTCTGCCCTCTCTGCTCTTTTTTCAGTTGAGCGTTGTTGCTATCATCATGAACATAACCAGAACAGCCATGGTAGGCACTCTTCTCAAAGGCCTGTTGGAGAACCACACTGCTCACCCCAGCTTCGAGTCTTTGGCCAATCTGCAGGTCCAGTTCAACAACGTGGCTGCAGTCATTGTCTTTTTTGCCTGGGTCAAGGTATGAATCTTCTTCTCTTTGGTTCATAATCTTTTCAGAACTGCCACAGTGGTTGGTGTTGATTAATAATTTCTTTCATCCTCTCAGCTTTTTAAGTTCATCAACTTCAATAAGACCATGAGTCAGCTCTCCAGCACAATGTCTCGCTGTGTCAAGGACCTTGTGGGTTTTGCCATCATGTTCTTCATCATCTTCCTGGCGTATGCTCAGCTAGCTTACTTGGTGTTTGGAACCCAGGTCAATGATTTCAGCACTTTCCAAGCCAGCATGTAAGAGCTTAAATTATAGTCCACAAGTCCTCTAACACCTGTAACAGCTGATGTTTCTTGTTCAAAAATGTAGAAATGTTTTACTTTTTGTTTAGTTTCACGCAGTTCCGTATCATTCTGGGAGACTTTGAGTTCTCAGAAATAGAGGAGGCAAATCCGGTGCTTGGACCTATTTACTTCACAACCTTTGTCTTTTTCATTTTCTTCATTCTCATGGTGAGTAGGGTAGACAAATTTGTTGTGTTAAAGTGATAAATTTGCTTATGTTGTTACAGTGTGCCCCTTGCTAACACAAGAATTCCCTTTTCCAATTATTTCTTTAAAGAACATGTTCCTGGCCATCATCAATGACACATATTCTGAAGTGAAAGCCGACATGTCCCAGCACAGGTCTGAGATGGAAATGACTGACCTCATTAAGAAGGTATTGAACTACATAAGTAAGTTATTTAAGCTTGGCACTTTTTCTGTTCAATCAACACGGGTCACAATGCCAAGATAATGCCAAAATAGCTAGTCTACAGTAGGTGTATACCTGAAAATGTCATTTCTACAGAAGCTTCTCCAAGCATTCAAATTTTGGGGCTCATTGTGTCTTCTTAAGCTGTGTATGCACCAAAAGTGAAAAAAATATTTGCATCATGTGATCATCATTGTGTGAAAATTGCTGAAGTTGAATATTTTGAACGTGTGTGAAAATTGCGTCCCTTGTGTCAACTTCGCTGCCCTCCTGTCATGCTACAGGTCTGTCGCGGCACCCAATGTGATTTCACATCATGCCACTGACTTTGTATGTAATTTCATTGCGCCACAAATTGAAATCCCTTTTGGATTGTGCACAGCTTGAGAAATACAGATTTGTTTTTCAAAAATAATAAATTTTAATAAGAATAACAAGAACTTTAGAAAATGATTGGGTTTCTCCCAGTAAAGGTGTTACTGCAGTGCTGGGTTCCAAGAGATCCTTGAAATCTGACAAAGTTTGTGAATTTGAGATTTAAAAAAATAAATAAATTCAAGTCCTTGAGACTAAGTTTTTGAAAACAGATATAAATAGACACTGGCAAGAAGAGAAGTTCAACTTCTTTTGATATTTTTCAATTAGTGTTAGTAAAAGGCTATGCATGTGTGTCTTCCACATTTGAATCTTTATTTTAAGGTGCGTATTGTTTTGTTGTGTGCTGTTAGAGAAGGCAAAAGTCTGTTGTCACCATAACTCATCAGCACAACTAATAGGTGTTCACACATTGAAGCCTCTGTCTTTTTAATTTTAGTCTGGGAGCTTCGCAAAGCCTGTGTGTTGTAGCAGGTACTGGCCTTGATCCGTGTCTTGAAAGTAAACTAAATGAATTCAAAGGAATTGGGTGCGGAGAGTCATTGAAAAATCTCTGAATTTGATGTTGCATACATTTCTCTTGAATCTTTTCAATGGCAGGAAGACCACTGAATTGAACTGTATAATACAAGTATAGCTGACAGTGGGTCCCAGCCATAAATGTCTCCTAACTTCCTAACTTCTATCTGAACCTCAGTAGAAATGTAGAGGAGAAGGCAAAAAAGGAGAATTGGTTGAAAAAGAAAGGGTTTGAACTCAGAGGTAACAGTTGAACTACAGTGTGCTGTGTATGTTGTAAGTTTTGGGGATCTGTTATGTCAGATTAATGAACAATCACAGGTTTTGTCTCTAGCCTTGTCAGTGCCACCTGTCACATAACAACACTTGTTCTGACTTGTTTAGGTAAGTCCAAGGGCCCTAGTTTCGTGGTGCAGTGCAGGGTGGCGCAGCCAGCGCAGTGCAAGTTTCGAGCGACGCAGCCCAGCGCACGGTCAGTTTGGCAGTTTGGTAGACCGCGCTGCGCCGAGATGGGTGTGGCGGCGCGGCAGGGG
>JAQLOL010000019.1:3071016-3123720 GCA_029783665.1 Naso thynnoides
CTCTCGTATGAAAGTCCGTACTAGTCGATCACCGAATTAATCCAAAAGGAAGGAGCCCGGTTGAAGATTTCTTCCAATGTGGTTGGAAGTAATATCAACTTATACTGGACCAAACTGCCACAACCAACAAACTCTTTGGAAGAAATCTTCGACCGGGCTCCTCCTTCCTTTTGAATGTTAGCCATTTTTGGGCTGTAACTTAGCTCCAGTCAAACCCGATACAGGTCATGAGCGAAAAAAAAAAACTCTCTGGAAGTCTTCTTTGATGATTGTCCATTCAGAAAAAGATCCTGGCATCATTTTTCGGCAGATTATTCCTTTAAGGTTTGTGCTCTAGTATTATGAAGTTATATTTTAAACTATATCTTAACTGGTTTTTGATTTTCAAAATTTTGTATGTTTGCAATGTTTTGGATAAGTTATGTTTATGTTTGTGTGAATGATAGCTCAATGTGGGACCAACACCTGTTTTAGTTGGGATATACATGCAGTAAAAACATAGATAGAGAATATTTCGACCTGTTAGGTCACATTTGACTCACTGCGAGGCCGTAGCGAGGAATGCTAAAGTACTTCAGCCAAGCCAGCCAGTCCATGATGCTGGGTAAGTTCACCAGGAGACCTGAGAAAATCTACAAACACAACATTAACTGCAGCGTGAGCCTTTTTTCACAGCTCACATTTTAGCATCACAGCAAGAAAAACAGTGGAGTTACCAATAACATTATTGTGGCTGCACTGACAGCTACCAAGAGCACAGCTGTAATTAATCTTAATCAGTTTCACCTGTGATTAACGGTCACAGACAGTATATGTGTCTGTTTAATGTCTCTGCTGAAAAATCTTCAGTGTTGCTTTTTTTCATTGATGGTTTCAATTATCTGATTAAATGTTTAGTTTAAAGCATTGAAACTTCTAGCTTTCATGACATTACTTTTTCTCATTTCTGTTTAGAAATGTTTCCTTTTGTGTTCTGTTGAAAATTGAATATGTAAATTATCTACTGTTTAAAGTTCTATGAGCCAAAAGGGGCCATGTTTAAATATTTTCCCTCTTCACTGAAAAAACACAGTAAGACACTGCATGACGGGGCTTACTGATATTAATAAAAGGTACTGATTTACACCAAAGTGGAAAATTCTGGGGTTGAAAAATTAAGAGCTGAAACTGCAGTTCCTCAAATGGCCATAGGAGGCTGGCTCAAAAGAGCCCCATATTAAAATACCTAACTTGACATGCTTATAGCCTAATTAAAAAAAAGAGAGTTTTGGTATTGGTAGATAATTTACATGACAACAGCTGAGTTCAGAAGTTTTATGCAACTTGTGCGAATAGAGTGGCTGAGTCACGCCCTCTTCCGGTGGACCCCATGGGGCTTTGTAGAGTGGTCATGTCCTGCCCTTTTACTTCCATGTAGAACTTAAATTTGGAATTCTGACCTTCGGAAGAACCCTTTGAACCCCTAACCCTTTGGACCCAAAGGGCGGGACTTAGGCACTCTATTATAAAGCTTAAAGTTATGCATAATTAAAGGTGCAGCTCCTTTGTGTGATGTGACCGCTAGCTGTCTGCTAGGTGTCAAAATATGACTAGTAGCAATGTGCACCATCTACAGCTCCACCCTGTCCACCAAATATGGTCACCTCTAACTCCAAAAAACAAGATGGTGATGGATATAATGCCAAACTCTTGGTATTTATGCGCATCTCTGTGTTTTTTTGTCTCACCATCATAAAGACAAAGGTGATGGTCATGAAGATGTTGGCAAGAGCCACAACGCTCTGGTCTGCTGAGATGGCCATTGTCATGGCTGTGGCTGTGTAGGCCACTAGAGTCACTGTCAGCGTGAAGATGAAAAAGGCTGTTGCTGTTGATTTGAGCCCTAAGTGGACACACAGACACACAAGCACACACTCTGTTATTAGTTATTAGAAAATAAGGACTGAGCTATCTTTATATAAAGTCAGTATTTGATAAAGCACTTAAAGTATAAAACCCAACTTATTCCGTAAATTCATTAGTTTATAGATCTGTCTTACCGATCATAAAGTAGACAATACAGCTGAAGATGACAGAGGTGATGGTGCGCAGAGTGATGTCAGACAGGATTTTAGAGAGGAAGTACACAGACACTCTGTAGTAGCCACTGATATATTCATGCCTGTCATTAGAAAACCAAAGCAGAACTCAAATACCGGCTATAATCACTCATTCCTTATATATGTTGAATTATACACATAGATGTCAGAGTTATGTCAGTGTCCTAATAGCTTGTTGAATGTATGACATCCTGACAGATTACATACACAAAGAGTTTCCTCTCTGTGATGAAGAGCTCCGCTGCAGACACAGTGCTGAAACACTGGTTGGTAGTGATGAAGAAGAGGGCACCCATTCTGCAAGAAGAGCAGCATTAACACAGAGACAGGAAACAAAATCTGTACTACTGCAATGCTCTCTTATTACTGAAACAAACAAAAGTAGGGTGGTATCTCATTTCAAAGAGGTCAGCTTCTTTTACTTTGTTGTCAGTCTGCCATTTACTTATACAGTCATTCAGTTTAATTTCATGTCAGACCCTGTCGTACCCTCTAGGTCCAGCACATGTGCATGGTGTGCTCCTGTAAATTTCCATCCCATGATCTTTACACACACCTGCACACCTGCCCCTTTTCCCTCGTTTTGCTCCCTGTTTACCCTCAAGCCCCAATTCCATGCTAAATTATCTATTGCACCTTCCTGCAATCCTGTAGCGGTCAAGCTTCTGAGTTATTATTACTGCCAGCCTCAGTCTCTGACCTGTCTTTTTATACGTGTTTGCCTGTTCTGATTGCCGGTCTGTTGACATTTTGGGAAATGTGCTTATTTGCTTTATTTCCAAGAGTGATGTGAGAAGATTTATTCGCCTCTCATGTCTGCACAGTAATATGAAGCTGCAGCCAGTGGCCCGTTAGCTTAGCGTAGCACAGAGACAGGAAACGGAGAATGAGAACCCTGCCACCGTCGAAAGGTAACAAAATCTGCCAACTAGCACATCTGAATTGAACTAATATGCCAGATATACCATGTTTGCTTAATCAGTACACAATAATAAAAAAAAAACAAAACAGCAAACCTTGTTTTTATTGAGGGTTATGCGAAGTGTTTTTAATAGACCGGTTGCAGTAGCTTCCTGGAGAAACTGAAATACTTGTTTACATGTGTCTCAGAATTGACGGAAGTATAGAGCCTAAAAATTGTATTTGTACTTGAGTTTAACTGAAATGAAATGTTATGTAAATACATGCTACGTAAATGAAATAGCTTTGCCTTGAACTATAAGGCAGCACGTGCATATGAAAAGGGAGAGTTGGCTAAAGATCAGTCAAACAGCCACCACTGTACAGATTATGGTACTTAATGTGGTGTGGTCCGTATGTACAAACAGGGACTTTAAAGGTGACTGACTCCACCACGGCTCTGCACACAATGAAAAGCAGGGAGGGTGAATTAGTTAAGACATTTAAGCTGCATACACTGGTGTCTGCAATGCTGCCTATGGATTGACCATGAATATAATGACATTAGGGCCTTATACTCCACTGAACCATACACAGAAAGAAAGAGGGAGCCATTGAGATTTTCTGATGGGCTTCACTGGGCTTCTGAGTACCAGGTTGTGCCCAACAAAACATTGTAAGAGGATTAACCATGCAGGAATTGCTCTACTTTTCACACTTCTTTATTAGAAAGCAATGACTGACTTTAAGCACTGCACTCGCTGATTCCAATTATAATTTTTTGAGTACTACTTGGACAACTTTGCTGATTTCACTATGTAATGTCTGTTACCATGTTGTTGGTTTTTTTTTACCTGACCTGCCAGGAAGTTACTGATGTGAATTAGCTTGAAGCTAAAATCTAGTACAGTGCATCAAATGGTGACATTTATATTTTAGTTGTACACTGTGCCTTTGAAATAAATAAACTAAATAATAATAAATAAATAAATAATTACGAACAGTTATTAGGATGTACATGTTGTTCATACTGCAGAACTAAACAATACTTTGGATTAACAGAAATAATCTAAATATTAAATGTGCACATTATAACACATGTACAGATTACAAAAAGCAATTCATAGCAAGAATGTGCAATGTTAGCATGCTGATGAAGTTATCAGAAGTCAGCCCAGTTTTACTTTAGTACAACATAAATAAATACAGAAGACACTGAAGAGAAAAGAAATACCAAAGAAAATTGACTTTATGATTAATATTGGCAGAGTTTAACTGATGTGTCTTTCATAAAGCCTTCAACTGTCTTGATTAACCTATTGCTTTTAGCGACCTGATAGATAAAATAATCCATTATTTATTCCACTGAAGGTACATCTGCATAATTACAACAGTAAAGAAGATACAGCAGTGGTAGAAATAAGTGTCAATGAAATAAGCAAGACACAATAAACAAGTAAATAATAAAGGCATTAGAATGGCAGTGTTATTTAATGTAAGTTATTACATAATATATTATGTATAAATGGGAGCAGAGACAGGAACTTTGACTGGAGTGTTGTAATGATTTTTCCTCACATTTCATTTGTTCAATAAATACTTCAGATCCTTTTTCTGTATCTTTCCCCACGAGATTTAATCATGTTGATTTCACACTACTGGGAAATAAAGTCTGGTTGAAAAATAATAAATTCTTTCTTTCTTCACTGAAATAAGCCAAATTTAAATATTGTGAATCTTTAAAAATGCTGTTGTCAGTGTGTCTGTGTTAAGGACATTGTAAAATAATCAAAAGTTTTCCTAGGTTGCTAAAATAACACTAACTCTGAGAAAAAATACAGGAGACACGCCTTTGTTGTCCTCTGGTAGCTGTGGTGCTCTATGTGCATTAAATATTTGAGGGATGGGATCAGACCCAGCTGCTGCTGAAAACTGAGGATTTCTGAGAACATGTGTGGTGGCTCAGCAGCTCTCTCACCTGTTCTGGATACCACTCTGGTCATCTTTAACTCCTAAGAAAATGGCTCCCACGATGAGAGCGAGGAAAATGTGGACTCCAAGCTGTACAGACAAACCTCACAATTAACATTTGGGGACATTTAGACAACAAACGTATTGACAACCATCAGAAAGTCCTGTTTGAAAACGTAGTATGCAGCAACAGGGTTACTTTATTTTTCTGTATTGTCCTCTTTGATACTCGTCCTACAGTATTGGAAAGTTTTGTGAGATGTTCCACGAGAAGCCTCATGAGGGACACAAGCTGGTCTAACAGTTCAGTTGTTCTTCATACTCTTCATAAGTGTTGCTGGACTTTTGAAAAGTGAGCGCGACACAAGTTTTAATCCTAACAATTTACAGATTATGACAGGACTAAGCGGTTCCCAGGGTGAAGGGATAAGTTAATGCGGTTGAGCCTTTTTCACCTCATTCCCCGCAGCCCTTCATGTGAAAGCGGGGCAGTGGAGTGATAGGTCATGATGCCATCATGTGATGAGTCCCGGACCAGGGCCAAAGGGCTTTGGCCAGATATGATATCAGTTCAGATCCTGGCCCAAAGAGGCAAGAGTGGGGTCACAACAGTCACCAAAGCCGATTAAGGCGCCCACGCCACCTAGAGCCCCTCTTGTAGGATTATTTTGACTTATTTAGGGCCAATAAGCTGTTAATAATTCTTAAAGTGAGGAGACTTCAGACGGCATTTTGCTGCCATGGGGTGACTAATGAGAGCATTAAGTCTTGACCCTTCCAAAGTACTGTCTACGCATCCTGTTCGTGATGATAACAGCTCTAACACAGGTTTTTTTCCAGCTCTTTGCGGTATTTGAACAAATTGAAGGTAATAGTGGCAAAACATCATGTTTAAATCTTATATCATTTCATTGTTTAGCTGCTGTTCCCAGAATAAATTTGAAAAATCACTACAAAACCAGAATGATAAACTGGACTTTCACTTTAACTGAATTACCCAGTGCACAAAAAAAGCTTACAGGAATAGTTTGACATTTTCAAAAATGCATTTATTTGCTTTTTGGTGAAGTAGATTAGAAGATCAATATCACTTCCTTCTGTCAGAATATGAATCTACAGCCAACAGCCGATTAGCTTAGCTTAGCATAAAGACTGGAAACAGGGGGAAACAACAAGTCTGGCTCTGTCGAAGGGTAAAACATCTGATTACCAGCACATTTAAAGCTCAGCATGCCTTTTGTGTAATTTGTGCAAAGTTTAAAAAAATGACAATTTTCTGTTTTTCCCTTACAATCACTTCCTATTTACAATGTAATGTCCTACATGGACTGTGCACCACAGGTGTGTGACTTCTGAGTGTGTGAATTTCTCCATCATGTTGCACCTTTATTTCAAAGATGTATAAAATTTATTATGGATTTTAAAATTCTATTAGTTTTAAAAATAAGAAATTGACAGTAGTGTGACTGTACAGCTGTCACTGAAAATGTAAAATGATGATTGAGTGTCAGAAATCTGAACTCACTGCTAACAGTTAGGTGAACTGTTGATTGACCGTTGTTTGGGAGGTAGTGAATGAGTGAACAATGGGAAGATCTCGGAAAGCAGCTTGTGCTGCAAGTCAGAAGTTCATAGTTCAGTGACGGTTCTCTATACGTCCATTCTAAATACATCCACAGCAGACTGATTTCTTATGGCGAGTCACTAAAAAATTGGCACACTTTCACTTTTCACTGTGTGCCACAGTACTGCTGTGACATCAGGCACAAACATACTTCGCCTTGATGGATCTTAGACAAGATTCTGTGCTGCAAATTCACCTTAAATCATGTTTAATGTTTCATTCCAGGTTTACAAATCAGAGATCTTTTTTTGTCTGACATCTAGGCAAAATGGATTACAGTATCAATTCCTGAAGTCTCCAGAGTTTGTCAGACAAAAACTGAGAGGGAAAAAATTGTTTGACTCATGAAACAGAGTAGAAGAGAAATGTGTCATTTTCACTCTTGGTTTTAAACAATCAAGACATAACATGTCTGGAGCTGCTCCCCTCTGTTTCCAGTCTTAATGCTGGATGAGCTAACGAGCTGGTGGCTTCAGCATCATATTTACTGCACAGATATTAGACTCATCCAACTATCAGCATAAAACAAATAGGCAAATATTTGAGAAATGTCGAGGTACTTCTTCAGTACATCTCTGCTTTCATAAATAATATTTAATCTATTTCCATTCCTGCAGCTGTGCAAATAATTTAAAAACAATTCAAATTGATTTGCTAGTTCCCGCTTTCATCTTTTGGACAAAAGCTGGCAACTGCAGACAACATAACTGTAATATTTTTTCCATCCACGATAGTTTTTGTATCATAATGAGTAGTGGGAGCGTGTTACCTGGGCCACAGATGTTTGTGGGTTCAACATGAGGTTCTGAAACGTTCTTTTAAGCACCCAGCAGAGCTGGTGGAAGAAAGGGCTGTTGTAGGTGATGGTGCGGGAGTTTGGACATAAAACACACTCCTTATCCTGGACGATGCGGTCCAGCTCAGCTCTTGTGTCACTGGAGTAGCTGCTGTTTCTGAACTCCTCAACCAGGCGTTCCTCGATGTTCTGCTTTGAGCTGCTGAGCCCCTCAAAGTCCAAATCTGGCCAAGCACCCAAAAGAAAATCATTTATTTGAGGATTGGAAATACTTTACTTTTAAAGCTGCTTAGAACCCTTTTATTTATTATAATTAAATAAAAGCTGACCTACATCTATAAACACCAAAGTAAAAAAGGAATAGCTGCGTCCAACAAAATAATCTTGTTTGCAGCACTTATTATTTTAATAACAAGTAAGCTAAGCCTTTATCTGAAGTTCCATACAATAATATCCCTTAAAAACATCTTGACAACTACTAAATTACCTGTACATTCTTCAGGATCTTCAAGAAAAATTCTATCATGCATACAGCCACAGCTAAATTTTTATTTGTAATTGATAATAATTAAAAGAAAAAAAAATACAAAGACATCATCTTGATTGTAGTATTTGCAGAATACTCCATAAATGCTGTTACCTTCAGATCCATGCACTTTTGTCATGGTTGTGGCGGTGGAATCTCCATTGATTACATCCAGAAAGAAATCAGCTGGGTTGTTGTGTGGCTCACAGTGGTAGCCTGAAAGCAGATCATAATGATCCATAAATTAATATCAACACAATTTCCAATGTTAGATTGAGATGTTAGCTTTTTGATCAAGCCTTTTAAGAAAATAGCTGCACAATCATCTACATTTAATTTCAGCTGGCATCGTTAAAAACAACAGGGAACAATATGGACATATCATGTGGTGAAAAAAGGTTTCCTCATAGTCACCTATGTTGGCAAAGTAGTTCAAAGCATTTGGCGCTGGTCCATGATACACCATTTTACCGTTCACCAGCAGAGTCAGAGTGTCAAACAGTCTGTAGATGGAGTATCGTGGTTGATGGATGGACATTATTATGGTTTTTCCATGACTTGCCATTCTGGAAAGACATTAAGTAAAAAGATCTATTTGTGTACATGTAATAGTAGATACAAAAAGCTCCCATCTAATCAAAAAACAATGCGGTGCAACAGCATAAGGATTGATTATCAGCTTTATGCTAGCTGTATTAAAGGCAAGTTCCATTTATTTTTGTATAAATGGGGATCTCAATATACAATAAATCAATTTTTAATCAAAATTCAAATTTTAAAGATTCTTTGTGCTTTACAGGCAGGGCCATAACAATATTTAATGATAGTAAAACACATAAAAATATTGCATTCTATTTTTCTTTTAATATTTCTTTAAATTCTACTAACCCTTTTATTCTATCAGCCCTTTATTTAATAAAATGAATAGTTAAACTAAGTCAATTAAGAAAAGTTTTTTCTATTACATGCAAAATGTAAGCATAATAAAAAAATCAGTCAAAGTTGTTACATTATCTTTTGTTTTTAAGATCAACCTTTTGACCTAAAATAAACCTACAACCTGTTCTAAATGAGCCTATTTAGTTTTAAAACTTATATTCTAAAATGTGCTAAAACCCCCTCAAAAGCCCAAAATGTATTTATTCTTACTTTTGCATTAAAACTATAGACTGCAAAAAACGCAGCTGATAGTGTAATACAGTAATATGCATGTAGTTAAATGAAAAAATGTTATTATTGCAAAGTTGCTCTTTAAGGAGAGCTGAGCATTGGGTACAGGGGAACAAACAAAGACTCATCTCTGATAGAATCCATAATAAAATGAGAAGAATGGCAGAAACGTTCACCTTTTTAGTAATAGCAGCACAGAGTTAGCGGTGCTGGCATCCAGCCCTGTGGTTGGTTCGTCCAGAAAGAGAACTGAGGGATCAATAATCAGCTCCATGCCAATATTTGTCCTCTTCCTCTCTCCTCCAGAGATTCCCCGCGTCGTCTGTGTGCCCACCTGAAGAAAACACCCACATGCCAACGCACACAATCACTCTGTCCTGACTCTCACCTGACGACTTAAAGCTTGAAGGAAGACCACGAGGTTACGTAGGTAATTGGGACGTGTGTATGCTTACCTTACAGTCAGCCACCTTTGTGAGACCCAGTTCTTTAATGAGATGATTGACTCGAGCCTCCTTCTCACTCTGAGGCACAGAGCTGGGCAGTCGCAGCGCTGCAGAGAAACGCAGATTCTCCCTCACAGTCAGGGTGCCCATCACCACGTCTTCCTAGAAGGCGAGACAAGAGCTTTAGGGCAAAGGTCACAGACAGGGAACGTCATCTGTTTTATAGTTTTCTCTCTCTTAAACAAAACAAACAAAAAAAAAATCTACAATTCCAGGTTATGAAGCAGGCAATTGTTTATGACTCTGTGTTTAAAGTTGCTATTCTAAAAAATTCTTTTAACAAGGAATTCAATTACTATAAGTAATGTGAAAGGTGTTTATATGGATAAATCCAAAGAAAATAATCAACCAACTCTGAATTTTTCCACAGCTTTACAGAGCTTACCACTTAGCTCTCTCTTTAGCTTTGATTTCTTGTGAAAATGCTATAATAACTCACTGTACACTACCTTCCTCCCACCAAACAGCGGACAGATAAAGTTAGTAACGAGCTAGGGACCACAGTGGAGCATTAATCAGCTTAATAACTTTATATGTCTCAGGAGTTGGTAGAAACCAAACCAGAGAGTGACTATCAGACAGTGACTAAGTGTTAGTAAGAAATTTAAAGGGTAATAAGAATATCATTGTTGTATTCACAGTATTTAAGGTCATGCAGGTTTAAGTCATTAATATATTGCACCTGAACCACATAACCAGAGAGGCACTTGAAGTTTGGAGGCTGTGGTGCTCTGTCAATGAGGACTTCTCCTGAGAGACCTGATGGATCCTTCCTGGCAGCCAGAATATCCAGGAATCTGTAAACAAAAACCAAAACTTTATCTACAACACATGCAGGTGACTATTTCGGATATGTTTTTTTTGTGAAGATCACCAAGATACTTACGAAGATTTCCCACTTCCAGTGGGTCCAAGAATTGCATTGAGACCAGGTCTCATAATCCCACTGCAAGACAACAACAAGCAACTCTCTGTAACCAAATTCAACATCAATAAATTCATTTAAAGGCCAAGATCAGAACATTTGTACATAGTTTGTGTGAGAAGTGTGAAACCAAGTGGATTAATGTGACTCTTGGACATGTGATGAAACTTAGAATTATTTGCCCTAATCCCAAATAAAATAAAGATTATGAATGGATTTTGCAGTTTCATAAGTATTCCTTGAAAGCTGCACACACACACACGCACAAAAATCTATATTGCGTTGTGAAAAAAAAAATCGAAAGAAAATCCTTTGATTTCAAGAGAGAACAGTTCAACAAAGCACTAGAAGAGTCAGTGATATAAAACGGAATTAAAAGACTGAATAAAATCCTGGCGGTGGATCACGTGACGGTATTTAATTCGTTTCCCTGGCAGACTGCTCTTTAGTGCATCAGAGAGATTATATGCAAGAAACCATGCTTAATATCATATAATTAATGCTGAAGCGGGAAAAGGCCCAAAAAACTTGTGTGAAATTATTCATTCTTCCATGGGAAATGTCAGTATTATTTAATAACATCAGAAAGAAACCAATGTAAGAGTCTATTCACCTATTGTCCTGCTTTGAATAAGGAAACAATGTGCCGCATTGATTTTCCCTGACAAATCACAGCTCTGTCACTGTAGCATTGTCTTTCTAATTAAGGGACTACAGAAGTATTGCAATACATCCTTATATTGAGCCAAAACGATCAGTTTTGCTGTGTTTTGGCATGTTGAAGCAAACATAATTCACCAGTTTCATGATACTTTTTGTCTTTTTCTCTGAGAAAAACCTCATAAATAATCTGACACTGCAATTTTGACAACTAACTTGAGGTCAACCAGTATTTCCCTGGAAATGGTTTTCTTTTTGCAGAGGAAGCCGCTCTTCAGCTGCACTTTGTACTGGATGTTGTGGAAGCTGACGGTGGAGCCACACGGCTGCTTGTTATGGTCCATGGCTGAGATGACCTTTGACCTGGACATCCCATTGGTGCCAATATCTTCTATCATTGCAATGTTGATGTGACTGGCCCTCTCCATCATCCTCTGTCAAAACAACCTGTCACAGATGCGATAGAAATCATAAGATATATAAGATAAAATAATGAATTAAATTTTCTACACACTGTTGTAATGACATACAACATGGACATACGTAAGGAACAGTGTTGGGAGTAACTAGTTACATGTAATGAAATGATGTAATTTAGCTACAAAATAAATGTACTGTTATCAGTTACAGTTACTGAGAAAGAACGCGTCATTAAATTACAGTTACTTTTGAAAATGTGAATGATTACAAAGGGGATTATTATTAGATTATTTCTGAAAAAAAAAGTTTAGGCTATATCTTGAATAATATTCATTTTGTTGCTTTGCATGTGTTTGACGTGCACAGTGCCTTCTTTTGCCATTTCCATTCAAGACCATTTCGTCAAGTTTGTTGCTAGTCTGATGCTTTTGATTGGTTCTCTCGTTTGAATCTGCAGCACCCCACATCTGCCATTAACGAGGCCTGATTTAAACATTTCAAAATAGTAACAAAAACATTTGCCAGAACTTTAGAAAAGTAGTCAAAAAGTAATCAACTGTAATAAGTTACATTACTTTGATATAGTAATTGAAGTAGTTACATTACTTATTACATTTTAAACAGGGAAACTAGTGATCTGTAACCCATTATATTTTCAAAGTAACCTTCCCAACCGTGGTAAGGAACATACGTCATTGTTTTCCCATGTAAACCACATTCACTTAAATTCTACTGTAAACACTAATATGCTTTCATGAAATAACAAATCACACTCACAGCGGAGGCGAAATATCTCACAGCAAATGACACTTCGCAAACACTTGTTTTACACAAGCTACAAATCAGTTAATATTTATGACAATGTTAATAAATTCAAATATATACTTCTCAAAGGTAATAACAGGTCAAAGCAGTGGTGTTTGGTTACATTCTAAAAAGCAACAAAGACAATTATTGATTGTTTTAATGATGCTGTGAGGTCAAATCTAGCTGGCAGCTTAATTAATTTGAATAATATTTAACAGAGTTATCCAGATGTTAACATCAACATCAGAAAAAAACAGCATCTTTAATATAACCAGAGAAGATGTAGTTTTTGTGCTCAGAAATTTAACAGCTTCAATTTCCTAAAAGCAAAGCCGCCCGTCAACACAAACCATGATTACACAAAACTGTGATTTAAAGAAGCAAACAAAGTTTTCACACTGCAGGATCTGTTGTGTTTAAAGAATTTTAAAAGTTTAAAAAGTATTTGCCACAAGTTTTGTTCAAACTTTTACAAACTTTTGTCTGGACAGTAAAAATCTGTAACTGTAAGCCTATTTTAGTCCATCTTTTTCTAACAAAAAACAGCAACAACTGATGTTATTTATATAAACAACACACAGGAAAAAACCTCAGTATTTCAAAATCATGGCTGCAGGACTGATTCTCACGCCATATCTTTTTTTTTTTATGCATGCATTGTACTTTTAAAGCACAAAAAGACATTTTGGTAAATCAGATGGTATTGGCTAATCTCAGTTTCTTTATTTTCTATTTCATCTCGCTCCATTTTCAGTTTAACAAGCCAAGATAAAAAAACATCCTCTAAGAATGACCACCCTGGTGTTGTTGCAAAGAAAAAAAAGAGCTTTGTTGAAGTGACTTACCGGCCTGTGAGACTGTGAGAAGCTGCCGATTCAGAGTCCTGCTGCAGCCTTCAGGAGCGCTGCTGCTACAGACTGACAGAGAAGAGAGACTGTGCAGGCTAACTAACATCAGCTCATGACAGCAGGGACAAGTGCCTCACCATCCAACCACACAGTCAGCTGGGAGCCCACCAAGCTGCATAGCGGTTTAACCCTTCATACACCACCCAAGAAGTCCATTTCCCCTCCTGTAATATTGGTATATTCATGACTGTTCAGTTTCAATATTTATTAGCAGACTCGTGAAACTTGCCACAGTTGAGCAATTTATCACAGCTAACATAAAATAGGCAGACCTTTTAAACATATTTTCAGGAGTGGAATAAATACTTCAAACTCTAACTAGAGGGAAAGTCCACAATCTGGCTAAACACTCTGCTGTACATTTTCTGCACTTTTACTCTCAATAAAAGTACAAAATTATTAGCAACAATTTATATTAAAAGTAGACTACCAAAATAAAAGTACTCATTATGCAAAATGGAGCATTTTACGGTAAAGTTTTTCTATATGCAATTATTTATCAATGCATGAGTTCACTTATCGGCCTAGCTGGCTAATTCATATAACTGAAAGCTACTTTTGTAAAACACTTCTATCCAGTCTTGTATAACGTACCCAAAAGTCATACTGAATGTAGTAAAGTAAAAGTCTACAGATATAGAAATAGTAGATATTTAATTAAAAAAACTACTTACGTACAATAATGAAGTATTTCTACTTTGTTACTATACAATTCTGCTTATGTTAAAGTCAATTGTGTTGCATTTAGTGGAATCTCTTTGTAGAATATGGAAGAAATTAAGTGTTAATATTCATGAGCATGTTTTCATTTGTGTATATTCACATGAAATTTTTTTTTTTTTTTTCATTACCTCTGAATGATTTATTAACAGTAGGAGTGGGTCCTCATTCATGGTTTCCTCCTTGCTGCACTACCATGTTTCTACAGTAGCCCAAAATGGACAAATCAACCACTGGCTCTATGGGATCTTTCTTATTTGGAGCGGATGGCTCTCCTAAACACTTGAAAGATGTGGCTTAGTGGAGGGATGCTTATTTAGGTGCAATCACAGCGAGAGATACCAGTAACTCCTACACACTGAGCCTTGAAGATATCAGGTCATGCACCAGTCTTTTTTAACAACAGGCAAATAACAAAGCTTACATGTTATATATTAGCATAGTTTTACTGTGTCAATCATTAAGTAGCCTTGAAAATATGTTAGCAAATATGCAAATTTCTCCATGACATAATGCTACCAGAGAGCACTGAAAAAAGTATTTTTTCTACTGTAAAATATCACTCAGCAAAAGTATTGTTCAAAATTATTTAAGTAAATCTGAGGAATCCTTTTGGTAAGTAATTATCCAAGGTATTTATATAAAATTTAAAAGAATATCAGATAGTGTTATTAAAATTAGTTAACTTATGTATCAATATCAGTGCCTTCGAAAAAACAGCAATAGGCATCAGTAACTTCGTTCATGACTATAAAAAAAACCAAAAACAACATTCTAGTTTAATAACCCATAATGTACAATCAAATGTTAGACAGATTTCCACAAAAACACAACTACATACAGAACAGCTTAATAAACACAACATCATTTTTGGTGTATAGTTTTTTATTGAAGTGTCTCACAACTGGTTCAGATCAAAAATACAATACTTACAGAATGTTGTTATAACAGTCACATTTAGGTCCCAGACATAGATCCAGATCCACAGCTACACTTATTAGGTTTGAACAGCAGTGAAACACAATACAGTAAATAAAAACTGAACACAGTGTGAATTCTTAACTTCAACAGATGAGGAGGATGGTAATCAGGACGTATTATTTATAAAGAGGAAGTATTTGCAATCAATCAAGGTTTCATTCAACATGTGTATGAGCGTATGAGAAGGAAACCAGTATTTACAAAACATTTATAAATGTTTAAAAAAAATACCCTCATGGCTACACAAGTCTCACAAACAGAACAATGCTGATAAATATGAAGTGTGCATTAATCCAGATTTAACAACCACAAAACAAAGATCAACAGGGGACAAAAACTGTCCGATGTAACGATTTAGGTCGGCCTTACACTGAAAACCTTTCCACTCACATTAGGTCAGCCAAGACTTAATATAGCTTAATTACTCCTATACCCTACAGGGTTTGATTGTATTTGTTAGTCATGGAGGGCATTGAAGCAGACATTCACTTCGTCATACATGGCTCTTGGCTGAACAGTTCTTTAGTGTTGCATTAAGTGTGCTTCGCTCTTTCTAAGTGACACATCATTTGTGTGAATGAGGAAATACTCATTTTGACCAAGTTCCGATCAAAATTATGCACTTTTACATAATACAAGCACCGAGACAAAGTCCCCGCATATTACATGTTCTGATATGAGAGGTTCCCTTCAGAAAAGGTAGAAGTAGAATCAGCAGCGTTTTCCTTAACAAAAAAAAACCCTCATACAAAATTAATCTGACTTTACCATCACTTATGGGCCGCTAGACGTGTGGTGACTGTCTGCAGAGCTCCGCCCTCTGACTGTATTTTGATGTTTTGACATTTTCTAGGTGGGAAGTGGGTGCGTCAATGACAGCGTGCAGGTGAGGTTGGGAGTGGAAAAAACATTGCGACTGGATGCCATTCAGACTGGGAAAAATTGCAGATGTGGACGTAGCTGCAAAGAAAAGGAACTGTAGCCCTCGTGAGGCAAAAGGGCAAACGGGTAAAGTTCATTCCACACTGTGAATGAATCTTGATTTGGCTTTGAGCAGCTTCCGAGAACTGAAAGAGAGCCTAAGGATGAAGAGCGATGTGGAGTTGGCCTGCTTTCTGTTTGAGCTTGCTAAATTACAGACTTCTCCATTAAAACAAATGTAATATTCCTGCATAGCTTGGTGTGCAGGCACAAGAAGTATAAGTACACGCTTCGATACCTCTGGTGGTGTTGAGCTGCAAGGAGGGGCCCGGTTTGTGTTTACAAGCTGCAACAAACAATGCTACTGACTCTACCTCTGAGTAAATGCAACAGAGAACTATCAGTTTTCCAGATGTATATAAATAGAATTATTTACAAAATATAAACTTAGCATTTGTGTACCCTAAACACTTGTTAGGGCAGTAACGACCTGTTTCACATCAGTACAGATACAAGCGTTAGCAATAAATTGCAAGATACACAAATATCTTTTTTTTTCACAAGTTAGATTCTGCCACTGATTTAAGATCATCAACATTAAGCTGCTTCATTCACACTTATTCACAGAACATTCAGGGTTTTGTTCATTTTCTCCCCAACCATCAAGACTGTGCAATTTAGCATCAATGCTCTTCAATGGTGCTTTAGAAAGTATTTTAGGACAAAGAAAACGTAAGTGTTAAACGCTGTTTATGGGAAAGTCAGGAGCAAAACAATTAGAAAGTTCAAACTGCTCATATTTCTGTTTGTTTTTAACATGGATGCACAAGTTGAAAAGTGAACTCTAGAAGTCACATTCAGTGACTCATTAAGACCTACTCACTGACTTACTTTTTGCCCTAGACTTTTATACTTTAGTTGCTTCAAAAGTTTTTCTTCTAAATTAAAATACAACTTATCCAAGGTCAAGTAACCGGGATCATTAAGTCCAAAATAAAATGTGAATGGCAGACAGTCAGGAATAAGATCTTGGCGAATGTAGAGCAAATTACATATTTTATAAAGGACGCTCTGCATGCCAATAAATCCTGCCTGCAATTCAAACTCTTCTGAACTTTTAGCACTTACAAAGGTCACTGGATTGCTAGTAGCCAAAACCTTGTATAAAGAGGATGTTGTTAACTTAGAACACATCATGAATTCACCATCATTTACTCCACAGAGGTTAACACTCTAAATAACATGAATTATTATTATTTGGGCCAAACACATTATGTGTAATCTTTCCAGATTAGCACCACTGTTCGATTGTATTGCACACATTAATAAGGTCCAGAGAGCACACATTTCAATCCAACGTCGTGCCAACTACGCCCAGCGACCGCTAGACACAAAACTTCTGCTGAAGGAGAAACTTGAGTCTGAACTCGAGTGCTTTCCCCAAGCACCAAAGGGCACCACGATAATTGTGCTGTTGTCTTCTGAGCCATAGTGAAGAGCCTGAGAGAGAAAAGGACCATCAGAAAAAGAAAATGTAGAAAAATTGTACTAAGGTATGCTTGTGATGCATTAGCTAACTGAGCTCTCATTAGTCTTTCATCTCATATGACCTACTCCAATGACCAAAATGCATACATGTCCACTTTATACATTATGGTGGCTTATTAATATTTGACAGGCATGTAATGATATCAGAACCACACAATAATACCTAAAAAGTCCATGGTACGATATTTAATGCCATATTTAAAAAAGACAAATGAAGACTTGGAAAAAAAATAATTAATTGATTTAATATCTGATTTGTCTGCAATTCTTTTTCACTTGTTTTGTTTCCTTAATAAGCATGTGCAAAAAATTGCCATATGAAATGTCTTTGGCAAAGAAGATAATTCAACAAAGAACAACGATTGAACAATGATTTACAAATGACCCATCTCATACCTCGTGCTCTCTTCTTTATCCTGGAATCATAAGACCTATCATTTGATACCGTCGCATGTCCACAACGGATTAAAGACACTTTTGGTGTGGCGATATCATGAAACTGACAATATTGTTACATCCCCATTTAGCTCTTTGTAGCAATACCTACGTTTGCAATATCCAGTAAACTGTTTGTGAGACTCACAACCCACAACCACTGATCCTTTTTGAATATGTAAATCTTTAAAAGTAGGTCACAAATATTAAGTTTCACATGAAATTGTCTTGATATAGGATAAAAAACATTAGGGTATGTTTTGAAAAACTTTTTGAGAATGTGTGTGATACACATCAATCTCTCCATAAGCTGCTGAGTGTGACTAAACACTAATTCACTGTTAAAGGAAGCATTTTGATTTGTCTGACTCACAGATCAATTAAGCACTCATTTGAATGACTATGTCTACCTGCCTCAACATGAAGACTTCAGCCTTGTAATCGCAACACTGCAAACATTGTGACAGTTGAACTTTTGGGGGTATTAAAAGCTAAGTGTAAGCATCTAACCTGATCAGATATTCTCTGAGCTGCCTCCTTTGGGTCGTGGCACTGGCTGATGACATTGCAGATCTCCTGGCTATTCATAATGAAGTTAATGCCATCTGTGGTCAGTGCCAAGAAGGAGTCGTGAACATGGTGTAACTGAAGACAGGAAAAACAGTATTAGTCAATTTATACATTTTCCAAATCCCCCTCCTCCATGTAGCAATGAATTACGACTAAAAATATTAGATAATGGCAGAAAATATGTGTTGGCTTAAACGAGGCCACAGTGTTTGTCACATGCATCTGTTTTTATTGTTCCTTTCTGCCACTAAATGCCATGCATTTCATGATGACAAGTCAAATTTGTGACATTGAGTATTTTGGTTATAACTATCTAAAAATCCTGTATAAACTGATCTAAAACACCAAGTGCACAAATGATAAATATGATCCTACTGTAACTCACTTTTATAAACTTTAAGAAACTTACCAATATTCTTTTGGTCTCAGGTTCAGCAATGACCCCAGTTTTCTTCAGGTCAAAGTCTCCAATGCTGCGTGTCATGGCCAACCTGCCATTTACGTTTGGTTGTCCCAGACTGTTCCAGGTGATAAAACCTCCACATTTCTTTATTCTTGAGGAAGGTGAAGAGGAAGACAGATAATCAGTGCCGAGAGAAAGAGCGATATTTATTAACAATATTCTTCTCACAAATGCAGATGCACCACCCTCCCATTTTTAGCTATTTCATTCTTATCAAAACCCAATGATAATATGTTGAAGCTACATGGAAAAACAATCTACTATGCTGGGGGGAAAAATTTAACACTCACATTTTGCTGAGGTTCTGACTCGTTTCACTTTTTTTTTCTCCTTGAAATTTATTGGGCTTCTTGCCCCAAAATGATGTCACAATCCTATTACATTAAGTGAGCTTACTTTACAAATCAATTAATGTATGCAGTAACAATTAACAAATGTACACAAATGTCGTCTTGAGCAATACTCAGATAAATGATTAACAGAGGCTGAGAAGATAAAGCCCAAATACTTGGTCCCAACATTGACCTTAGATGAGCAGTTCAGTCCTTTTAACAGTTCATGTTAATTAGCTCACAGATATGAGTTTCATTACTTTTACTTGAGAAAAAAATATCAGCTGTGAAACAGATTCTCGAAGTCCTTGCACTTACACACAGGTGTTTTCATTTATTCTGGTTGTTCTGCTCAAGTTTAAATTCAGTTATTCTGGAAATTATTGTGATACTAATACAAAAGATAAAGGTGCATGCTGTCTTAACAGGCAGAAGAGCTCAGAAAATGTTGTCCTGCTTGAAAACAATTTCTTTTAACTAATATTTACAGTTTAGGGTGTCTTCAGGAGCAATAGCAATTAAAGTATAATAAATTTTATTTATATAGCACACGTTAAAATACGAAAATATGTCTAAAGGTGCTTTACAGGGTAAGTACACAAGAATCAGAATGACAAAAAAAGATCAGTGTGCATGAAAAATATATTACACACAAGAAAAATTATAAAAATTAAATAGCAATAATCTGCAATTAAGAATCACAAACCAAAAGCGCGAAAAAATCAGGGGCAAATAGTTTAAAGAACACATATTTCAGGAGGGATGTAAAACCAGGACACTAGCGGAAAGCAGAGCAGAACAAGAAGGTCTCAGATGTGATTTAAAAACCAAGAGCACAATCTTTTTTACAACAATCTCACATTACTGTACTTTGTCTAAACTGACAAACAAGGAATAACTGACAAAATCCTGGTACCTCTCTTTCTCGTCCTTCCTCTCAGGAGTGTGGTCGACAGTGAGTTTAAGGGCCTTGCCCTTGCGACACAACATTGCACGGCTGTCACCCACGCTGCCCACCACTAGCTCAATGCTGTCTCTCAACAGGGCCACGGTGGAGGTGGTTCCTGCATTTATCCCGGATACTACAGAGACATAATAAGTAACATCAGTGACGGAACGTGCCATAAAAAGGCCCAAACAAAAAAAAGCTTAGCACAGCAACCACACGGTGTATCTCACACTCTCACAACTACACACTAAGACATGAACACATGGGTGGGAAGTTACAAAGTGGACTTAAAACAAACTAGAGGTTACACAGTTAACAATAGAGAAGGCAGTGACACATGCAGGTTGAACTGTTTTAGCACAAACTTGAGGTCCAGAGCAACAAACAGCAGACCTAGGCCTAACACTGACACTAAAAAAAGAATTAATATCTGACAGTGACACAACACTTATCAGTGTATATATCGATTGATATTCAAGAAGCAGGACATAAGCTCATTTAACAAAGATAAAAACTTTTTCTTAAATCCTTCTGAGACTGATGGTTTGTTTTTACTTGAAGTTTTGCATAAATTTATCACTTATAGAAGAGAAACATGAATCACTTATCTGTCATAGGAAAAGTGATACCAAATGTAACTATTTAATACTCTATAATGGCAATTGGTAGTTATTCTTGTTAATGCAGGCAAACTGTAAGATTTTATTTTATAACTGGATTTTGTCACAAGGTTACAAACAAATTAATGTGTCCAGCAAATAATATCTGAACAGCAGATATTTAACTATGCATTATCAGCAAACACGCTTTACTTCCTTCAGAGATGGCAAATTGGTTAAAAAAGCATCACATGTCCATAAGTGGATTTATCTGCTGACATGTATAGGCCTGCACTGCACCCTTTTTCATTTTGAGGAAGTAAATGAGATGACCGATTGAAGATTTCAATCAACTTTTTTCGTTTTGGAAAAATCTGCTATCTGCAAACATGCTGCATCTCATGGAATAGATCTGTCACTCACAACACACATCTTGTACAACTTGTCAAACTGAAGCACTGTCTCACAAGGAGCTTTGCATTCACTAGATAAGAGAAGAAAAAGACGCGAGAGAGAGAGAGAAAGAGAGAGAGAGAGAGAGAGAGAGAGAGAGAGAGAGAGAGAGGGGGAGGAGTGGGAAAAGATAGGGAACCTTCCAGTAGGCCAGGATTTAGGACCCGCTGGACTCCTTCAATATCTAGCCTCTCGTCATCCACACTGGTGCCAAGGGCCTCCAGCTCTTAGCTGGGTCAGCAGCTGCCATAGATAACATGCACACACACACAGGCATATTGGGACATTTCACACAGCGTGGCCGATGTATGGCCACATAATTGATATGCTAGTTTTTATATAAACAGATAACCTTAATGGGAAAATAAGCCCTTTGAGTCATGCTGATTGTAAGAATTTCTGTATGAGAAGGGCAAACATTAACCACATATTTTATTGAGAGAAATTGGCAGTAACTTCTTTGAGTGGAAGGCACAAATTATCTTTGACATCCATTTTAACACATTGGGTAATTGACATACTTTGCAGATTTAGAATATAGCAAAAGATAGATGACAATTTAAAGGAAAAAAAATTGGGCAACCCCAAGCCTTTAGAATGGCTTCAGTATTCATTTGCACTGAATCTTCAAGTCCTTGGACTTTTGCTGCAATTATTTCAAATGGTCTTTACAAAATCTGGTGACTGTGAGGACCATATATATATATAATTTTCATACACATCAAAAAAACATTCTTTGATCCCTCCAGTCTGGTATGGAATGAGTCACATTTGTCATGTTTTTCAAAGCATGTACTCAGTTTTTTTTCCCTTTAATTTGTCGACATTCTTTATGTGTAAAAGAAGCAGTACTGAAATCAGTAAAACACTAGCATGTGTGCATGTGTGTTTTATATAAACATATGTTTATATTTACAGAGTATATCTATGTAAATGTCATATGAAAAAACCTACCATTTGGAGAGAAGTGCAAGTGCCTTGCAAGAGCTTTGTCTACTTCAATAAAGGCCTTTGTTAAAACTAATTCCAGATTGGACTCCTCTGGCAGAAGGTCCCTAAAACAACCAAAAGACAATACTGATCAGAACATCAGGTGTGACTTTTTTTCTCGCAATCATGTAATATCTTCACTCTCACACTCAACTTATAATCAGTCAATTAACTCCTCTGAAAATGACTGGCATCATTATGTGATACCATATTAATGATTTCCTTACTTGATGTATTTCTCCATGTATTTCTCACAAAAGTCAGCTGCTTCCGGCCCACCATGTCCATCAAACACAGCAAAGTAGAGGATGTTATCAGTCATTTGGGAGACCTGGAACCGGTCCTCATTCTCCTTTCGTTGACCAATAAGCGAGGCACAGCCTACCTTCGATAAGCTAACCTTAGGAATGGGCTTTCCGTAGCGAATGCTGGGAGGCAGTAGGATGGGCTCATCAATACGATTGTCCCAGATGCCAAATGAATCCCAAGTAGTGGGGCGCCCACTGCTGTCTGGGTCAAAACGCGTGTTGCTGGGTCTTTTTTCCGAAGGGCTGTGAAGTTGTCTCTGGAAGATTGTGAACTGGAGACGACTGTCCTGCTGGAATGGAAGTGGGGCTAGGGTCGTCTGCAAAAGACCAGTGCGACCCAGATGAGGGCCACTGCACCTTGCCAGGCGCACAAGACAGGCTGCTGACATCACTCTTACAGCACAAACACTGAAGAGGCACTGGATGCAGCGGTAGGTGGATTTGCTGTCCAAAGTGCACTGAGGAAAATTGGTTCGTTAGTGTGGATACAAAACCTTTAAGAACACTGAAAAATAAGAAACTAAAAACGTTTTTGTTTGTTTGGGAGGGTTTTACAATATCCTAAAATGTAAATGTTAAAACTATTGGCATCAACACAGTTGATGCCAATAGTTGCTTCAATCACCCTCCTCTCTGCAGACAGAAGCAGTTCAAATTATGAAAATCTTTCTCTCTCTCTCTCTCTCACACTTTTTTTTTTACAACAGGAGTTTAAGACAGTGACCTAGTTATCAAAGACTTGTAGAAGCAAATAAACAGATACACAGTACTAAGAAAGCCCGCAGGAGCGCTGCGTGAACGTTAGACCTTTAGTTGATTAACAGAAAAATAAACAGTACCGTTTACCCTTTTGATACTGGATTAAATGTTCTCATCATCCATCAAGAAAAAAAAAATCATAAATTCGGGGGTTCCAACTTCAGTGTCATATCATTTACTTAGAATAACAAACTGATTACCCTTTATTGGCTTTTGGATTGTTTCTCGAACCAGCATTTTAACTCACCCCTTCGGCTCCCATGCAGCATGGTGGGCAGTTTCACTGTTTTCTGACATTTAACAAAACACCTTGGCCACATATTACGAACTTAATAGTTGCAGGCGTATACGATCTTTCTCTTGATATATAAATGCAAAATGTACGTTAATATAGGTGTTATAACAAGATAACGTTCTAAAGTAACGTTACAGTTAAGGTCGACTGACGTTACACGAATGATGCAACTCTTGACAGCACTAACGTTAGCTCCTCACGCTAACAATATATCGGCATCCTGTTTACATAACACAAGTGTCTGACGGCGTGTTACTATTTCAGTCAGAGTACCTCAATATTCCTATGGGACATATGAGTTAGATATAACAGTTAACGTTAGCAGTTGTAAAATAATGGACAAGAGTAAGCAGCCTCTCGCTGAGGCGGCGGTCGCACTGATCACATAGCAACATAACGATAGCTACCTTTAGCTAAGTAGCGAGCTAAGTGGCTAGCGTTAGCTAGAGATTCGCAGTTTGTCCAACATTACGGAGACCATTCCCTTGAGCTTTTAGTGGTGCATTGATTAAAATTCATACCTTTGTTCTCTTGGATTTATTATACAGTTATATCCTCGTCCGGTTTCTCAAAGAGAGCTCGCTAATTCCTGAATGAAAACCTCCCTCTTTCTTGTGTTTGGAGACCTCAATGTTATCAAATAAGGCCTGTGATGTAACCGCACCAATCAGCATGCACGAAAGACTACGCCCCACGTACAGCGTAAACGATTGGTCAACGGAGCGGCTCATGACAACAATTTGCACGAATCACCATTCAGCAACTTTGGCCTCAGGCAGCCAATCAGAGAAGAGCTAGATGTCAAAGAGGACCAGATAGTGAGGTGCACATCTCTTCTATGTTAGCATGTCTTTTAAAGCCAAACAAACGTCTACTTTCTTTATGAATGTACACAATGTGGATAATTATCCAATAAGTCAAGTTAATAAGTAAGGCTTAAAATTTATATACAAATCCTCCGTTAACCCCAATTGAAAAGGCTACAAGTCATAGCCCTCCTTGGCTGTAGATTTGCATCTGATAAAGAATTTTTAGCTTACATTCCGTACATTTGCTCAACTTTTGCAAATTATGAGTACTGTAGTTGTACTGGTTGACAACAAATTTGAGGACGCCTACTTTCATCTTGGCTACTTTATACCTAGCCAACAACACATTGCTGAAAATAATAAGTTACATTTTCTAGTTGCTAATTAAAGGCTGCATTAGTCAAAAAACTCCTCAAGAAAAAAAATATTGACTCACCTTTTTAAAACAACTACAGACCTGTTGTACATAATGTTAACATTTTATCTGCTAAATCTTGGAGAAAACAGTGTATATGCAGATCAGTGTTCCTTTTGGCATAGTAATAATAATGATAATGGATTAGATTTATACAGCGCTTTTCTAGACACCCAAAGCGCTTCACATCAGTGATCCATTATTCAGTCACTCACACAATCACGCTCTGGTGGTGGTAAACTACATTTGTAGCCACAGCTGCCCTCAGGCAGGCTGATGGAAGCGTGGCTGCCAATGTGCACCTACAGCCCCTCCGACCACCACCAAACATTCACTCGCATTCATACACTGGTAGGCGCACTGGAGGCAAGGTAGGTGAAGTGTCTTGCCCAAGGACACAACAGCACATGACTAGGACAGAGCGGGATCCGAACCGCCAACCGGCAAGTGAAAACATCACTCAAGATTCTAAAAAGGCCTTAGCATAAAAACTGCTTATGAGACCCAAAGTGCTGAAGCAGGCATTTAACACCACAACCACATCACTGTCGTGATTAGTGGGTTAAAAAAGCTCTTTGTGAGCAACAGTACCATAGCTATGCAGATATTTAATTCCAAAGAGGTTAGTGAACAGACTTCAGCTCTCATAATGCAATTGCCAGTTTTAAGAAAAAGAGGTAAAAGAGAACAGATCTGTTTTTGCACTCTTGAAAATTAAAGCCTTACAAAGTTAGCAAGTCAGGAATGCATTTTAAGATATTTAGGTCAGATAATTCTTTATTATTCACACAACAAGGAGGGAGTGGTAGAAGAGTAAACAATAAATGAGTGAACAAGCAAAATATAATATTAGAATGAGAGAGAGAGAGGGAGATAGAGATAGAGAGAGAGAGAGAGAGAGATAGAGAGAGAGAGAGAGAGAGAGAGAGAGATTAGCCTTTCTGACCCATTATTTTCAGTTTTCTATTTTGTTTTAAGTTCTTAATTAACTGTGGTTCAGTTTTGGCAATAGAAAGTACTTGGTTAGGGTTAAGCACCAATATCACCCGCACTTCCTGATCGACGGGCCAATCGCAGCTCTTCTGCGTATGACGCTAAACGACGTAGGCAGCTGTGACACTTCCGAGTTTGTTTGGTGAGCGGAACCGAACATAGACGCCCAATTTCAGAATGCTTCTGTCCAGGTAACATTAATCAACTAATTTTCTTTTTGCATGAACCAGCAATACAACAACGCAATTTTTCTTACACCCGAGATATCGGTTAACCAAGCAGTTTCCTTTTTTTAGCTTTACAGATGATAAGGTTTGACCTAATATCGTACAGTTTCCGCATAAATACAGCTAACTAGCTAAGCTAGCTACTAGCCCAGCTGCATAAATTAATGATCATTCCAAAGTATCTCAGTGAGAGCTCGCTGGCAGTAAGTAAAGACTCCAACTGTTCCCTAGGACTTCCAAGTCATATTTAAAGAACTAAAATAGCATTAGAAACACTTTAGTTGTATGCAATATTTAACTAACGCTAAGTGAGGTTAGTATTTTGCATGTGGTCTCTTTAAATTTCAGCATCATAAAGATCAGTTTTGTTGATGGGAACAATTTGGTTTTTACGTAACTTCATGGTCGTTAGCTGTAGACCGTCATACAGTTGAAATGTGTTGCATTACACCACTGCTACTAATTATACATATTAAGTAAATGTTGCACTTATAAAAATCTGGAGGCGTTTTACAAAGGTCGAACAGAAAATCAAGTAAAAAGGCTGAAAATTTTAGTAAAATGGCAAGAATCGGCTAATGTAAAGAACCAACAATCCGTCAAACACTGAGGGGTTGTGAACTATGAAGTGTGCTCTCATTGACATATAGTAGATTTAACAAAAGCTGCAAATTATAAATAGGCTGCAGTTTTTTAAAACTCATTGATTAATCAATTGAATATATTTTTCGATTCTTTGTTATGTCTAAAAGATGTCAGAAAAAAAGTGAAAAATGTCCTTCACAATTCACCAGAGGATGTAGAACATTTTTAAAAAATAAGCTGCCAGTGTTTTCGAAAGTGAGAAAACATCTTCTAGTCCCCAGATTTTCTGTCTTGTTTGTTTTTTTCTTATCAGAATCAGAATGAGCTTTATTGGCCAAGTATGTGTACACATAGTACAAGGAAGTTGGCTATGTTTTTTCGGTTACTTTTGTATTCTATGCATATTTGTTTACAACCTTTAGCTACCTTGGTCGGTAGCATGCATGTAATGTGGATTGGACTGCCTGGAGCCGTTTAAGCTGGGATTATACTGACAGGTTTTATTTAAACGTACTGCCTGCTCCTATGCAATACTGCTTACATCATTCCAGCGCACAGCCACACCCACTCTAAACCCACGTTTACTTTATTCTTGAAAACATCAGGGGTTTCATGGCCCACAGTGATCAGTATGAGTTCCCAATGAGGAAAGATGACATAATTACTCAGTTTGTTTTTTGTCGCTACCAGGTCTGGATGTTACATGAAGAGGAGAAAGCGGGGCTGCTCTCAAGCCTGATTTTTTATTTATTTTTTTTTTTGTCTTCCTCCATGTGGTGATTGTTTTCTCTGCTGCTTCTGATTGGTGCTCTTCCCCTCTCCACTCACCAACATGCTGTGTTGGGGAAATGCTAAGGATGGACAGTTGGGTATTGGTGGGGAGAGGAACCCCATGTTTGAGCCAAGGAACTGTAAAGTGTTTTTTGGCCGGGGACTGAAAGAAGTTGCTTGTGGGGGGCAACACTCAGTGTTCCTGCTGCAGGACGGTAGTGTGTACACATGTGGTTCTAACAGCTGTGGACAGCTGGGCCACGACAAACCAGGGACTTCTCCAGGTGAGCTCTCAATGTGACCATCAGTTTGACTGACTTCACTGCATATTGAAGCTTGTACTACTTTGCAGGACTTATTTCAGCATATCCACCACATAACAATTTCCAGGACATTTGAAACAGTCATAGCTTGTGAGGCGAGTGGTGGGTCTGTGTTGGTGTCATGTGGTTAGAGGTTTATATTGTGTTTTACTTTGTGTAGGCACAAGGTAAAGCCTTAACAACAATGAATAAATGCAAGAATCACTGCAACTTGAGACAAGAAAAAAAAAAGGCATACCTGTAAACCGTGGTGACACACGAGAAGGATAGAAACTGCCAAGATGATATCCTACACATTGTATAGCACTCATTTCACGTTATACATGCATACGTGTACTGTTCACATACTTACAGCTATTCTTTATCGTTCTTGCTCAGTTCTCAAATAAGAAAAGCGTTTTTCAAAAAATTAAGCTCAAATCTCTGAACAGTTACTTTTTCAGTCACAACAAAGTAGAATTTCTCATTTTTTTCAAGCAAAGTGCATTATTTTGGTACATGTATGCCAAAGAATAAAAACAATTCTCCACAAATCTGCACAAAAATCATTTGTATATGGTTCACTGATCAAAACTGATCAGTTGGTTCTCAGTGAAATTGTAAAACTCTTCACAGCTTCTAAACATTCTTTCATTGTTTGAGCATCACATGCCAAAATGATCCATTCGATTATCAAAATCTGTCAGACATACATGTATGTGCCATAAATACTGACAACATGGAGTGTTTGTGATGTCTGTGACAGTAAATTGGCTAAAGACCTGCCAGGTCAGATGTAATGTTGACGAAAATCTCTGATCCACGAAAAACTTGCGTATCATGCTGTGAAGAAGTACAAAGTTGTTATTTTTTTAAAAACTAAACTGATACAGGTGTTTTCATTGTTATTTGATATTTTTAATTGTTATCAAAATGTAATTTGTAAATATCCTGATGAAAAAGGGTCTGTTTTCTCTGGGACAACAGAGAAAACAACTGCACAGTTTCTGATTATATACGCCATGTGACCTTGCCACACATGCCACTTACTGCATTCCTTGTTTTTTTTTTTAAATGATATGACATGAGATATCATAAGAAGACTGGCTCACTTTTATAATGTAGTTGAAACTAAGCCAAATGTTTTCCCTCACGTTTGTATAGTTTGATGAATGTTTATGAATCTTGCATGTAATTGTGTAGTGCACACACTAGATGCCTCTTACTCTTAATGATTTAAAGAGAATCTATCTTGAAGTTTGAGCAGTCCAAAACATTAGATAACATGCCCACACTAAATGCCTTTCATGGGTTGGGTTTATGAGGGCATGAATGAATGCAGGTTAAAGTGTAACAAAGAAGATGGTAGCTTAAAAATGAAAAATCAGACCTCCTGCACTCTAAAATCAAGGCTGTACTTACTTTGTATGTATACTTAGTTTGTCGTGGAACTGCTGACGTCTAACGAGCTCGTCCTTCTCTCCACAGAACTGGTTGGTGCACTCGATACTCAGAAGATAACAATGGTGTCGTGCGGTCGGGCCCATTCAATGGTGGTGAATGAAAAGGGTCAAGTGTTCGCCTGGGGAGCCGGTGAGGGGGGCCAGCTCGGTCTGGGGACTGCAGAGGTGGCTGTTCGAATCCCAAGGTAGCACAATACAGAGGAATACAAGCTTTTAGCCTGACAGTGGAAAAAACACTACAGGCTATGGACATTACAGATGCAAAGAGTTGCTTAAGCAATTAAAACAGATGACAGGGTTAATCTTTTAGGGAATCATTCACCCAAAATAACAATGCTAATTCCTTTCCCATTAAATGAGACTCTAAAATAAAAAAGTAAATATAGTAATTTATAAAACTATTCTAATGCAGCTGAAATATAGGAACAAAAAAGTGTAATTATGATTTTAATTGGTTGTGTTTTTGTACATCAGCCACTTTAAGAAACAATGGGAAATATTTACAATGTTCATACTTTTCGTCTAATAATCAAATGTTTTTTTTCTTGTTTTTTTGTCTTGCCTAGGCTCGTTAAAAGGCTTTGTGACCACAGGATCTCTCAAGTAATGTGTGGGAATCAACACTGCATTGCACTTTCTAGAGGTGTGAAATCTCTTCACAGCACAAACGCATCTCAAATTCATCTTGACTTACAAACTGTATTAAATTTGGATTCCTTACATGTTGAAGTTTTATTTTTCTTTTTGAGTCAATATGAGCTCTGGTTGGCAATCACTAGAACCTGATTTATGCTTCTGCGTTGAATCGGCGTAGCCATCGCGTAGGCGCGAGTCCTATACCGTAGCCTACGGCGTACCCTAAGGTGCACCTTCACAAAAATGTAACGACATGTCGCAGCGATGCCGTTCGGGAGCATCGTAATTGGTCCGCTTGGTGGACTCTGATTTTCAGGCTTCTCCTCCGCTGCTTTACGGCGCTGCTGCCTGGGATTGTGACCTGTATTGTTGGCACAAGACATGCTGTCTCTGAGGCTGTTATGATCCCCCTGACTGTTCAGCAGCAGTTTTTATAGGGTTAAACTCTTCCTCTTGAGCTGCTGAGCTGTCAGAGTGTGTCTGGGGGAGAGAGAGAAAGAGAGGAGAGAGGGCTGCCGCAGCACAACCAGCTGCTGCTAAACACAGCCTAATTGAAAGAAAGTTGTTCAAACTTGGTCTGTATGTGAAGAAGCAGTCCTTCCTCCACTCTTCTTATCCCAAAAATAAAGGTGCGAGCCGAAGTGTGTGTGGTTACAACGGCCATCTGCTCAATATCCTCAGTAAAACAAACGTGAGAGCTGGCACACAAGTATAAATGCTCAAACCAACGTAGGCCACTTGTGTAGGTTACGCTGTAGGCTCCGTGTGCAGCCAACACAGAAGCATAAATCAGAAGGCTGGATGTGATAGACTGACACACCTGTCAGTTAAGCAAAGATAAACATAAAGTAAATAAACTATGATTTCATCATAAAAGATTTCTCAAGCCACCAGACACATTCAAAAAAGGATACCAGTTTTCCCATTAAAGCTTTTTTATTTATTAAAAAAGAATAGAGAATTGTGAGAATAAATGGTGCTAAGTGAACATTTCGCATTGTAAATGAACATTTGTTATTTTGTTAAGATTACCTTCGTTTTAAAGTAACAGTGATGGAGGATGTGATAGAGTGAGAGATCAGAATCACACTGATGATGTTGCAGATTGGTGTTATGTGTCACTTCACTGCCCATAGCTTTTAACAAGATTTTTTTTATTGGCCTCAGAATAACAGATGGTTCTTTTTTGTTGTAATCTTTGTGACCACAGGTTATTAAAGCTCAGGTATAAAGTTGGAAATGTCTGTTTAGGGTAGTTAGAGACAAGCAATGGCAGAAATCTGTGCTGCTCACAAACACTTCCCTGTGCTTGTTGTAACTGCTGTAGACGTACAGTTAACTGCTTTCATTCGCTGTACTTTGGCCCTCAGATGGCCAACTGTTCACATGGGGCCAGAACACCAATGGTCAGCTCGGTCTGGGGAAAGGAGAGCCCAGTAAACTGTTCCCTCATCCCCTCAAGTCTCTGGCAGGAATTCCTTTGGCAAAGATAACAGCTGGAGGAGACCACAGCTTCGCTCTCTCCTTGTCTGGAGCAGTGTTTGGTTGGGGCAAGAACAAAGCTGGACAGCTGGGTCTCAATGATAAACAAGGTAATAATCAGCTGGATACTGAGAAGCCAGATGCTGCTGTTTAAAAGAGATAGAGGATGTATAATTGTTTTTTATTATTACTTTTTGTCACAGGTTTGTATTATCACTTCTTCCAAATTATACATATGTAGATTTAACATGGAATATAACACTTAACAGGATTGCTTTGTCATGTCTCTGTGGAATAGCATGCATCCAGTGGTTAACATGTTTAAGCCCTGCACAAAGAGTGGGATGTTTGTTTTGAAAAGTGTGTTGCAAGTGGTTGTAGGTTCTGATGTTGAGGGAAAGACTACTGTAAAAACATTTCATGCAAGACCTCTTTTGCCTTTTAAATGTTTGTTTTTACCTGTCAAGCTAATGAAGTCAGTGATTGATAGATGCTAAAGAAATATATTTAAAATTGTCTTCCCTCAAGCCTTACCCCTCATTTGTAAGCTGAACTAGCGGCAGTGAAGTGCGACTTTGCTTTAGATTAGATTAGATTATACTTTATTTATCCCACAGTGGGGAAATTTACATGTTACAGCAGCAGGAAGAAAATAACAATATACAATAGAATAAACCTATGACTTAAAAAATAACAATATACAATAAAAAAACCTTATACAATAAAAATGTGATTGTTTGCGTTCTCTTCCTCAGACCGTGCCGTTCCGTGCCACATCAAATTTTTGAGATCTCAGAAAGTTGTTCACATCAGCTGCGGAGAGGAGCACACAGCAGCCCTCACAAAGGTATGGACACAGTTAAACCCCCACATGTGCTTTTAAGTTTAACATTCAGATGATCTAAGCATATTCTTCTTCCAGCTGCAGTCAACGTAAATTACTCCAGTTCGGTTAGCTGTTGTTGATAATGGTTCAATCAGTAATGACAGTTTTTTGCTGTAGTAACTCACTGCTAGTTGCATGTGAATGTATCGACAAAGATAACTATTACACAGCTAAAATGTAAATCTTATTCCAGCCAGGCTGCCAAACCTTAACTGATCTTAATCCATCACATGACACATGTGCATTAAGTGAGGTCTAGCTGTAAAAGGAAATTTTAGTTTGATTAACTGTCTCACTAAGCGGAGAATCTCTGTCTTAAACCTTTTTGTGTCTCTGGCAGGATGGCGGCTTGTTTACATTTGGCGATGGCTCGTGGGGTCAGCTGGGTCATGGCTCCACCAATAGTGAACTTTTACCCAGACGAGTGATGGAGCTCATGGGCACTGAGGTGTCCCAGATCACCTGTGGCAGGTACTGTCTGTCATGAACCGGTTAACCATTTAAATTTTCACACGGCCAGTTTAATGCATTTCAATATATAATTGCTCTATGGGTATATTTGTTGCTGCAGTTACTGTTGGTGTTGTAATGTACTGCCTTAACTTAAAAGATATTTACATGAACTACACTCTCAGTGATGCTAAGCTGCTATAGAGTAGCACACCTGTCTGGCACAGAACCAACATATTAATTGCAGGATCATTGAAGTAGAGGTAGTCTAACGGCTGGTTCTTTCCCTCTACATCCTAAATTCTTGTTGTTTCTCTATTCGGTCAGGCACCACACGTTGGCGTTTGTGCCTTCCTCTCGTGTTGTGTATGCGTTTGGGTGTAACAGCCATGGCCAGCTGGGCACAGGATTACTGGGGGATGCCAAAAGCCCATTACCTGTCAAGGCAAGTTTCTTGATGGGAAATTTCCAAAGAACAGGTAAGCAGTACACCCTATGTTCACGTCACAGTACCTTGTGTAATATTTATGTACTATGTGTTTAAATGTGCTTTTCCTGTTTTCTTGGACTTACGGTCCATATGGTCCTAATAAAAAAAAATATTGTGTACAACGATTTTTTTTGGCATTTGTTGTCTTTTAGATTTGTTTTTTGCGGCATGAAAAATAAGGAGGTAGTAGCTAAGTAGAAAAACATGTCATTGACACTTTACTTTTATTTCTAAAATAAAAATCAAAGCTGTTTAAAGGTGAAATATGTAAGAATTTTATTTTCAATTGTTGAATCTAAAATTAGCAAGAGTGTGAAGAAATTTGACTTGATGTCGATGCATTTGTATTGTATTGTGTTACAAGTATGTCTGCTGAGGTTAGCATGCTAACCAGCTAGCTTGGTCCGTCCTGGCTCAGAATACCACTTTGCACCTCAAGTGATGATAGTGTGAATATATCTTAGGCCTCTTGAAGTTGGTGTTGACGGATGCATGACCTCCCTCTTCACTGCTGTCCTGATTTGCACCTCTCCTGTCCCTGCCTGAACCCACCATATCTTTTTCTTTCCTGGAGTCAGAATTCTGATCAGAGCAGCTATAAATTACCTCTGTCGGTTTCCAAGGCTGTGTTTCTTCCAAGTCCAGCTATAGTGTATATTGAGAGATCACTGAGCCTGATTCAGCTGTCCAGTTGCCAGTTTCTGTTGTGGTGCCTGGCATCGATCTCAGCCAATAATTCCTTCGTTTGCACCTGGCTCTGGGCCTGAAAACCTCCTCCTTCCACCAGCCCAAAAACTCCCGTGCCTGCAGTGTAAACAACAGACACACTCCTGGTTCTCAGGTTCTCAGTCAGGGCATGGTCTGGTAATAGAACCTCTAACTGCAGTAGTTTGATCTTGTAAAATGCTGCCCCCTGTTTGTGAGGGATATAAAAACGTATAACCACAAGGGACAATCTAGTTAGGAGGCTTAAATAATTGTAATCAATTAATAACAACCTGCAGCGTTCACTCAGATGGTGGGAAATGTGCAGTCGGATGGATCAACTTCCAGCTGCTGAACTGTTACACTGGGCGTGCAGTGCCGATGTGCAGGGGTACGACTGCGGATGAAAGACTGAGTTTGCTCAACAAACTTCAGTAAAAACCACATTAAAAGCTCCCTACACAGATTGCAAAAGTATCCCTGTAAAATCTCCCAAACTTTTTGTACAATTGGAATCGTTAGAATTCAGCCTGAGATGTGAAAGTGTTTGCTGACAATATTCTGGTCGATGACAGGAGAATTTTTTGTAGACTGGAAGACTTCTGTGAAAACACTTGAATAATGTGTATCCGAGATAATGTTTCAATATTTGGATTGTTTAATGCATCCACGACACATTATCCTCTTATCTCTCGGAATCCATTCTGAAGGTCAAGCTTATATGTAAAGCATAATGTCATACAAATGCAGTTGTAACAGCTTTATAGGCTAATAAAAAGCAAGACAAGCTAACACTTTGAGTAACTTGATCAACTGTTCCTCTTGTCTTTCTTTATTAGAATCAAAACAATATACAGTAACCAAAATCATCTGTGGAGGAGACCATAGTTTCTTATTGTACTCTCATGAAGAGGTATGTGATAAATACTTTATTAAACTTTTCTTTAAAGCTTGTTGCCTTAGTTACTACAATTATTATTTATATATTTGCACAAGGTGACTCAATCTTTTCAGTATTTTAAACATAAAACTCAAAGCAAAATTAGCAAATTAGTACTTCCCTTGTAGCATAATTTGCAATTTGACATATTTGGTATTTTACTGCAAACATACTGAATCACCTTGAGTAACATAACATAGTTAAATGTTTCATGCAAAGGAAAAATCAAGTGTCCGATAAAAGTAATGAGAAGCCTCCATTTAATACATTTCCTGATTTTTTTTTTTTTAACTGTATCACCAGCAATTTAAAGTACCCCAAATAAAGTTTCTTTTGTTGATGTTTTTAATTTGATCACTTCAGCGTTTTGCCACAAGGGGGCAATAATGCTTAGCTTATACCAGCTCTCATCCAGCTTTACTGGCTGTGGAGCATTTGTCTGGTACAAATCTCCTGAAATTAGTCAGGAATGTTCACTGATGAAGACATAACACACATTCAGCCTCTACAGCAATAATATTTAGAGATCAGGCGTGGCCCATTTCTTTTATCTTCATGGAGGAAAGACACAACCTAGACTAAAGCCCTGATGTCTCTGTGCAGACACACACACACACATGCCCTGTTTGTGGCAGTGTTGTGATGTTGTCTCTGTTTATCTTCCTCTCTGCAGAGTTCTGTTCCCCCAGAAGACTTCAGAGTGATTAACATCAGTAAATCAATCTCCCCAATTAATTATGAAAGATTAAATTCATGGAGGTTAAAGCTGATGTACAACACAGATTCTAGTGTCACAAAGTAAGTCAGAAAATGGTTATTTTTAATATTTTTTCTAAGTTATTGGATTGAACTGTACATAAAAATGTCCATTCTCATTTAGATATTTAGTATTTTTTATTAGTACTTTAATATCAGTTATATTTTAATATCTCTGTACTTGCTGGTCTGTTTTATTTTTTACTGTATAGTGACATCATTATTCAACTCTCCTCTACGGCTTGTTGGAACGCCAGCTTCTTGGACCAAAGGTACGTAAATACCATGTTTACATGTATTTATCCAAAGGTTTCAGCGGCAGAAAGTAACTAAGTACTGTACCAATGGTGAAGTACCTATACTTTCTTTTGGATACATTTCTGCCACATATACAATTGTACTTAACTCCATTTGAGAGGAAAATATTGCGGTTCAAGGAATCTTTATTATGCCTGAGGGGCAATTTACTGAACAGCCAGCAGTGATCACACGACAGTCATCAAAGTGATACCACACACACACAAAGACACTGCTGCTACATGTCACCACAACCAGCGTCAGACTCACCACCACTTTCTTTGCTCTACTCTTTTTTATCTCACTGCTGCAGCTACTAATAACTTCACAGGTTAAGATTTTACATTAAACACATGATAATCTTAGAGGTCAAATAACTCACAGTTCCATCAGAGGGACATTTTGATTGAGGCCCAAAGAGATAAAATAACTTAGTATTTCACCAGCAAGCAAAATTAAAGATTTTTTTTTTTAAAAAGACTTGAAAGTTTTGCAGCACAACTTCAGTTTCTCTCTTTTTTGCCCCATTTCTATATCACAACCCCTCAGATCGATCTGATTACCCTTCAGGAAGACAACTCTCCTAGGCTGGAAACCACTGAGCTTAACTACCCAAAGAGGTAGCACCACCTCAACCAGGCACTACATTTAATTAATTAATTAATTAATTAATTTTAAAAAATGTTATTTTATTTTTTAGATACTTCCAGCGTCAAAGATTCTATATTGTGTGTTGAAATTAGGTTTTAATTGTAGGATTTTTACTTTTAAAAACACATTAAAGACATATACTAAAAAAAAAATGGCACTGACATTTCGTTTATGTTAACAAACGTAGTTATATGTTGGATATTTACCTGAAGGTTTTGTATTTTTTTGCACTACAGTAAGAAAAAAAAAGTTCCCAGGGATCACTGCGGAAAAAATGAATATAGAAAGAATCAATAAAGAATCACACTGAACAATGATAAAGCAAAAAATTGACTGTAAGTACGACTTGTCAAAAAAAGAGGTGATATTATGTTAAAAGCCTCATGCTTGTTGTGCAAGCATGTGTTCTCCTTGCCCTTTTGGACACAATAATTTAATTCATATTAATTAAATATAACAAAGTTATTTCATATGAAACTGGTCCAAGTGGGAAAAAATCTTTGTGCATTTCAGAATTTAAAAAAAAGATGTACCCCAAATCTGTCATTAGGGTCATTCACATTTAAAAATACAGATACTGATCGTTTGCCCTTTTGACATATGCATCCAAATGAAACAGTAAAGATGAAACACACATATTGTGCAACCAAAAAGTATGTCATTGAAAGCACAAAGTTATTTGTAAGCAAGACTCATGGGAACAAAATCAGCAGCGACCTCGTTTACATGTCATTATCGTTGTACGTCTTCTTATCCAGCAAAACATGCTGATAATCAGGGCTGGGAAAGATGCTATCGAAGTAGTGAGTAACTTTAGTTTTCTCTATGTGGATCTGATGACTTTTAAGCAGTGACTCATCAGCAGATATTTATCGTGTCCAGGAAATGAACCGAGGAGGCCATCAGGGTGGAAAACAGACCTATTAAATATTGTCTGTCTGTGTTAATGCTATTTTAAATACAAACAAAAAATAAACTATGATGAAACTACCCAGTGGTGTTTAAAGTTCTTAAAATAGCTTCGTCTTTACCAGCTGAACATGAAGGTGAAGCGTACATTACTGCTTCATTTACAATCCTGTAATACATTACTCTGACACGGGCCATTCTGCATTAGATTACTTTTACTTTGGTAATTTGGGTGTATTTTGATGGTGATACTTTTCACCTTCACACAAGAAATATGTTGAATGCACTTTAACTTGTAACAGAGTCTTTCTGTATTGTGGTATTGCACCTTTTTTCCTTAGCTTAAAAGATCTCACTACTACTTCTACGTCTGGTGACATTATGATAGATTTAGGACATATAAGTGGAATTTATGACATGATTTGATAAAAGATACTCAAATCTAGTCTTAGTCAATAACAATTTAGCAAGAAGAGTTTGATATTTTTGTGACTGGAGTATGTTTTTTTTCTAATTTGACCACACAGTCTGATCCTATAGCATCATGCCACTAACCAGTTCCTGTCTATGTTCATCAAATCTGCTGTACAGTAGATCAAACCTGCATGCAATACTGCATTCTCATTGACTTGTTCACCAGTCAAATGTAAAGTACATGATGTTTAATATATGGTCCCTTCCAAAGGTACATTTAGATAGATCGGCCCTTTCTATGATTCAAACATGGTCATCAAAAATAGTGAGCGTAATTAAAAATGAGCTGTGAGGGACCTAAAATCTGTTCTCTTTTTCGGTGCATTACTGCATTTCTCTTTCTTGAAACTCTGAGTTCTGAGAATGAAGTGGGTCAGTGCTCACAGTGTGCTATCTGCATCACTGTTTCTTGTTTGGAAAACAGTCTCTACGTAGGTGATGTATTGTGTTATGACAAAATAAAACCTTTGGTGTACGAGTGAAGGATTACACTGTAAATAGCTGCCGTCCTTCACGCTGAAATGTTTTGTTGGCTTTGTGCAGGTTATGGTGAAGGCACGTTTATCAGCTTGCACTCACTCGCAGCCTAAAGAGGAGATCTGTTTGGAACTTAGATACATTTAGTCTAAGTGTTGAGAATTACCATGTGAGTGAATTTGGCTCACAGCTGACCTGTCACATGACGGGTTGGAATAGACTTCAATCCAGACGGTAACGTGTGCCTTTCGCATCAGGTCTGCACCACAAAGTCTCTGAGCCTGGGCTCTGACCCATTTCTATCCTGTTCCTGATCACTGAGACATCACAGAGAGTCTACACATAATCATGTGTCTGTTTGCCTTCTTAGTGATGATACCCACTTCAAAACCAACCCAAAGATTCCAGGAATCGATCTCAACTCTGTCAGATTGCTGTTTGCGACGCTCAGCAAACCGGCTTTCTCTGGACTTCTGGAGCAGGTACTGACCAACACTGTATTCTAAAAATGTATGTGCTCATGGAAACAGCATTTTCATTTTATTTCCTGTATTCTAAGGACATGAACATGCTGTAGATTATAATGCCTCTCATTGTTGTCTCATTTTCCTTAAAACATAATTAAAGATAGAGACTGGACGTCTTCATGTAGCTTGAGTGTTACTTTCTAAAAAGAAATACCACTATCACCGTTCCTTGCTTAGGGTTCCATTTTACCTAATCAGGTCACCTTTTTTGGTGTTTTAAAAGTTGCACCAATCAGTATTTTTCCAGTGTAATATGTAACGTGGAGTGTGTCACCTGCTCATTGAGATAAACTGCATTTCAGCATCTATGAGCTCATTATTTTGGTTTGACAGCCCACAACTAAGAATGTTTTATTTTCTTGTAGCTGGTTGTTATTTTCAGTCAGTCAGCAACTACCTGGGCCTCACGCTCCTCTTGTGCTGCTGCGCGACACCTTTTTTTAGTTGATTTTGGACATGCACAAATATTAAAATAATTTCAGCTTTTCACCCCGAGGCGACAAGTCGCACCACTCGTCATGTCACCTATGGCCGAAGCTGGCAATTAAATGAAGTGGGCTTTACTACCCACCACGTCCTCCCTGTTTTGTTGTCAGGGTAACAGTGGCGGACACAGTCGGATATTGACAAACATGGACGAGAAAATAATACTGGCTGTATTTTCCTACAGATGAGCTTCTAAGATGTTTTTGGTGCGGCTGCGCCTGGTGCGATGCTTCTCAGTGTGATCTGCCCCAAAAGCAACTGAGAGTCACAGAAAATGAAGGGAAAATTAAACATGGCCACTGTCCATATTTCAACTTTAAGGAACTTTGGATTAAACTATGCCTTGAAATGTACCAGTTACTCGAGTTCAAACCTTGCTATCTAAACTTTAAACAAGTATTAACTATAAAGTAATTTTAGAAACCGTCTATCTACTAATATCATACAGTAGAAATATTTTTTTTTTTTATTCCCTTTGAGCATAGACAGTATAATTTTTTCCATGAGTTTATAGTCTCACTTGTTGGTTTTAAATCTTTTTCAGTACAACATGTGCGAATTTTGTAAATTATTGTTGAGCAGTGCCTCACAAACCAATGGATGAAGTTACAGTGGCTCTATCCACTATTCATTTTACAGTCAGTGCTTCCTGTTTCCTGTTTTTGCAAACATATCAGAGTAGTTAAATGAGGAGCATTGGAATGGTTGGACAGCACTGGCTATTTAGCTTGTATTCATGATTATATGCCATGTTTTGAACCTCCTGCTGTAGATTGATGGCAAAACTCTAAAACTGAGTCTTAACCTCTAATGTAAGCTCAGTAATGTTGTTGTGGGGTTTATGCACCTCAAACTGACATGACATGTCAAAATATGTGTGTAGACCTCATTCTTATGTCTTAAAGCCTCTCCCGAAACTAAGTAACTCTTATTTTTTTTTCTGTTGTTAGGTCGATGACCCAATCAAAAAAATTTCTCATAAATTTGTTTGATTTTTTTTTATTCATGCTTGTATCTGTGTAATTATATACACACTATGTCTTCTCTCTTCTTCTGTGTCCAACACTCTGTTCAGGCCACCAAGAGTTTTGAGAGTCTGTTGATCCCCCAGCTGCCGCGCTCTCCTCCAGACGTCGAGGCCATGAGGATCTACCTCATCTTGTCTGAGTACCCGGCCCTGCAGGACTCCAAGAACTACATACGCCTCACTATCCCTCTAGCAATGGCCATCCTCCGGCTAGACGCCAACCCCAGCAAAGTATTGGGTATCATGCAATCCATCAAGTCATTTGAAACAGCCTTTGGTTGCTAATAACACAAAACATCCTGTCATGTCGAACCCTGCGGCATTGTGTGACATCATACCACATGACTCTTCACTCGCCATCTACAGTGTCAGCGTCCCTGTCCATTCCCACTTACGTCCCCTGTGCTTAGCTAGCTATCTTAAAAAGAAAGAAAACATTGTCTCAGAAACAAACGTCATATCATCAAACATACATCCTGGCTGATGATGATGATTTGAGGCAGATATTCATATTCTTCTTTTTTCTGAGGTAAAGTTTAATCGATAGCTGGTCAAATGCCTCCAGTCTGACAGGAATGAAAAATGAAGAAAGGGTTTCAACAAAAAAACAAAAAAGAACCCCTGCCTGAACCTGATTGTTATTTATTTAAGACTGCTGTTTTTTAAAAAATACCCTCAAATTTTTACTTTTCAGACTGGTCTAGAGAAAATCAGATATGATATATTGCCAGACATGGTGTATTGTACTGATTTGGAAAGCACTATTTGACCTTCCCTTCTTAAAGGCATCGATGATTTTGATATGTGAAAGGTTAAAACAATTGTGTGATTCAAAACAGCTGGAGAGGCAAGTTGCACATCTGGCCATTGCGTGAATGTGTCTTCGTAGGCGTCGGAAAGCTGTGGAGAGGAGGGGCTGTCAGATGTTCTTTGAGCATCCAAAAGGAACTTTACATAAATACAAATGTAGTATAAAAACGTATGTGCTTATTTCACAATTATTACCCATATACAGAATCCACATGTTGACCAATGGCAATTTATAAAATGCTGGAACACAAACTCGTACACATAGAAGGAGATTTCTTTAATCCGAGTGTTCAAAAATATACTCACAGATCAATGAATACTCAGTCAACCACAGTACAACTTGTGGTTAGAGTCTGTGGTGGACGAAGTATTCAGATCTTAACACCACACTCAAATCAAAATTAGAAAATTATGAAAAGTTTTTGCATAAAAAAACAAACAAAGCACTTAAATTAAAAGTACTCTTTATGCAGAATGGCTCTTTTCAGATACATTATATTACATGTTACTTATATATAGCTGCAGATGGTATAAGTGGAGCTTATTGGATGACTTTAATAGCTTAATATTTAATAATAGATCATAATTTATTAGTAGATTTATATTTTGTGTTTAGAACCTAAATTTGCCAAGAAACAAGTAACTAAAACTGTCAAATAAATGGAGTAAAAATTACAGTACTACATTACTGAAGTAGAAGTATTAAAATTGTACTAGTAACATACTTACATTCCACCACAGGTTGTAGTAAAATGGTTTGTTTGGTATTTGCTCTGTGAACTTATGTGACCCCTTCCTCTGTCCCTGCAGATAACTGGTGGTGTTTTGTGGACGGCAGTGTTTTCACCAGAATGGTCGACATGTACAAGAGCATCGTCGTGTTTATGCTAACCGGAGGAAAGACGCTGCTCGTGCCGGTCTTCTATGAAAACTATTTTGTTGCCACTCTGAGGCTGCTGGAGAAACTCCACAAGGTGATTCTGCAGGAGATGTGTGTGTTCTGATCTTAATCTGTAAACTGCTGTGACATTTCTGGAAGATGATCAGTGTGTTTGTTCATGTCATCAGGTAAACTTGAAGGCCAACCACGTGGAGTACAATCGCTTTTATATCCCTGACATCACCAGCCTGGTGGACATCCAGGAAGACTACCTCAAATGGTTTCTGAGTAAAGCTGAGATTGTAAGTTCTGATTCTCTGAAAATGTTTCACTTGACATTGCTGAAGCTCCACACAAAGACATACTGCACCCAACTGATGCCTTTATTTTCCAGCAAAAGGCATTGAAACAGAAAGCGAAAGTGGGCGACAGACGTGGTAACCATTGTACTACCAAGGCGCTCTGACAGAGTGAATTTTGTCTGTAACTTCTTGCGGCCATTTTTCAGTTCTCTTTATCTATATGTGTTCAAGTTCACAGAGGAGGCCCCGTTATTCCCTCGACATTGGAGGGATTTTTTTTTTTCATGTAACAGTTTCATTTCAAGTAAGATGAAATGATTTTGCTTTCTGCTTTGCTTTGTAGAAAGTTGGATCATCCTCCCCCTCACAGGTAACTTTCTTCCTAAGACTGAACTGTAACATCGATTTTTTTTTTGACCCTTCTTTAGAATGTTGTAGTGAAATAAATATATTCCGCACTTTTCCTTGCAGAGTGACTTTCCCTCAGTGAACCTATGTGCCTACCCGTTCATACTGAATGCTCAAGCCAAGACAACCATGCTGCAAACGGATGCTGAACTGCAAATGCAGGTACCTGCTGTTAATGAAAAAGAAGTTCTCTTTGGTTTTTATGCAGTTTGAAGGTTTTATTTTTTTAACTTAAATAAAATATTGTCTCTGTTTGTGCTTTTTCCCACTTCTACCAAGATGGCAGTAAGCGGTGCAAACCTACACAATGTCTTTATGCTGCTCACGCTGGAACCCCACCTTGCTAGAAACCCCTACTTGGTGCTTCATGTGCGCAGGAATCATTTAGTTAGTGACACATTACGTGAGCTCACGATGTACTCTGATGTGGACCTGAAGAAACCGCTCAAGGTAAGAGCTTTTAAGCATTTAAAGGTCACTGTTTTTTCGTGCTTACCACTGAACCCTACCCACTGGAGTGATTTCCTCTCGTGCCTCCTGCAGGTGATCTTTGATGGAGAAGAGGCCGTGGATGCAGGTGGAGTAACGAAAGAGTTCTTCCTGCTGCTGCTGAAGGAGCTGATGGATCCTGTTTACGGGATGTTCACTCATTACACAGAGTCCAACCTGCTGTGGTTCTCAGACAAGGTGTGACTCTGCTAAACACTCTAATGAAAGAGCTCCAAATGTTTCATTTGAGTTCGTAAACACAATTATTGCAAACTCATAAAAAATGATCAACTGGAGGCTTTTCACACCAGGCAGTAGAATACATTCTATCCAGCTTGATGAAATTGATGGGAAAAAAACTATTAAGGGCCACTTACTGCCTAACTTCAGTTTTATTTAATTTTTACCAACAACAGCTCAATGGAAACATTTTCATATTGCTATGCTGTTTTTAATTTTTCATTATCACATTGTATTCTGTGGATAGAACGTCAAAGAAATACAGAATAAGGGTTAAAAGAGCTGAAAGATTGTTCCAAAGCTCAGCATGAATTTACTATCTGCTACCTCAAAAGGAGTAAAAGAATTTTGACACCATGTTTCAGTTACTCAAATGAAGGGAGCTTCCTTCATGCTTTTGTTTCATCTATTTATTTTTACACATGACAACAGAGTGAACATAAACCAGTAGTGGAGATTGTATGTTTCTTGGCCAGCAGCTGTATTTTCCAGGAAGAGCTACTGTTTCAGTGGCAACACTGAGGTTTATGAAACACCTCCTGCTATAAAGATACAAGTCCCTGAACTTCAGCATCACTAGTTATGAAGTCCAATGATAAGCAGTCCAGCAATCACACAAGTCGTTATGAAACACGACTCTTTCCGTTCTTGTCTGTCTCTATAAAGTAAGGTTAAGGTATAAGGTGTTATTTATTGTGTTACCTTGTAAAAATATAAATTATGTTCAGTCAGATCTTATGGAATGATAAAATGTCTGAAACAGACATGTAAACCACATGTGTAACTTTAAAATATGTGTTTATTCCATAAATACTAATTAGTTACATATTAAATGTAATTAATCATCCATTTTTTTGATGCTTACCATTCCTAGTTTGTTTTTAAGCCTGAGTTTTGGATTAAACGGTTCAAATGTTTTTAGGGTAAAAAACAAAACAAAGAAGGAGCTAAAAAAGTATGATATTTATCATACAGCTCTAACAGCATTAAAACACCATTTCTGTCGTCTTGTAATGGTAAATATTCGGATTTTCTCAGGCTGGTATAAAAGTTTTTGAGCCTGTGCAATGTGTGGAGTCATCATGTAAGTTCATGTTTATGCTCACCACACAGCTTGAATTTTAAGGTGTTCCACAGCTACGACTGAGAGGTATCAATCAAGAAAGGCAATAGTGAAATAATGATCTTGTGTGTTTCTAGTGTTTTGTTGAACAGAACTGGTTTCACCTGATTGGAATAATCTGCGGTCTGGCCATCTACAACTCTACGGTGGTGGACCTTCACTTCCCTCTGGTTCTTTACAAAAAGCTGCTCAATGTTTCACCAACGCTGGAGGACTTCAAAGAGCTCTCGCCCACTGAGGCTAGGTAATGTGCCTTTGAGCTTTAAGGTGGTTCGGACAGCAGGATAGGAAAGATTTTTTCTGAAACGTCACACCTGCTGCATGCAGCTCTTACCCTTCACTTGTTCCAGGCTGTGTAACCAAACCTGGTTCTAAAGTCGTCCGCTCTTCAAATTGTAGCTCCTTTTCTGTATACTGTGGCTTTAATAAATAAAGGCAGCCATCAAAATCAAAGGCCTCATCTACACACTAGAAAGTGGGGTGGGGCTCTGATGTGCTCTCAGCCATGGCTGCTCCATTATCATCCTGCAGCACGTGTGATCCTGCAAGAATGAGACTTTGGAACTAAATTTGGTTACACACAGACCAAAACAAATAAAAGGTCAGAGAAATGCTTGGATGCTGTTGTCAGTAACTCGTGCTATCGATTTAAGCTGGTTGGTGGCAAAACAAACACTTTTAGTGAACAAACTTCCTGCCCCCAAGAATCCCGCTCTAGCTTGTTTTTCAGCCGCTGGCTACATCAGCCTCCCTCAAAACTGAACCAACTTCCAAAACAGATGTCCCCATCAGTCACACACACCCAGATTGAAAAATTATGAAGTTCTCCTTTAAATTAAATTGCCCCAATTCCTGTTCTGCTCAAACCAGGGCTGGGCAATAAATCAATATTATTGATATCGCCTTAGATTTCAGATATTGTCATAACGTGATTTGGCTTAAGTGTCTTTTCCTAATCTTAATGGTTGCATTATAGTAAAGTTATGTAACTTTCTGAACAAACCAGACTCTTCTAATATTTGCCTTTCACCATTTAGTCATTACATACACATTACTGGTTATTAGTTATCAATACTCTTATAGTATTCATATTATGTGAAAGCACCAGTAGGTATCCCAACAGTCTTGATGCAATATCAATACGAAAGTGTTTGGTCAAAAATATCACATTTCATTTTTGGCTGTGTTGCCAGGCCCTACTTACAACTGAACATTAGACCCCTGTGTAGAAATATCAAGATATGTATCGTGTATCACCATTCAGCCTGAAATTATCGTGATATGATTCTTTGTCCATACACTCAAACACTTGCATTAAAAAAAATAGCTTTTTCGACTTTTCATCTGGATGCAACAGTGTATCGCTCGCTTATATAACCAGTGCTTTTTATTTTTAAGTCGCAGCAAACTGCCTGCTGCTGTGAAATGTCTCATCGAGTTTAGAGCACGAAGGGTCAACAGTTCCTTACTGATGGTGATTATGTTCACTTGAGTTTTGATCTTGAGATTACTGTGAGAGCTGAAAGCTACAAGTGGTGCTGGTTGCTATTAGAAACCGCACAACCGCAACAGACATTTCCTTGAAAAACATTTTAAGTGCTACCCTGTTTTTTTGCACTGTTTTTAACATTTGGCTGACTAAAATAACACTCGTTACCTCACACTCACAACAATAGGATGACACATTTTTAAGATTATCGTGTAAAATGTACTATCTTTGATTTGTGCTAGAATTGTTTGAAATTAAATTATTGAGTTGTATTTTCTGACTTTTTTATATAATGCAGAATGATCCAAACCCAGTAGATGGTATGAGATCCTCTTTCAATGATTAGTGTTTTATTTGCCAACCCACTTGTCCTGGCAAATATCCAGCATCCTCTTTGCAGAGAACAGACCAGCTGTAAGACGGGCACAGATGACCTCGTTTTTTTGTAAGTCAAACAGGGACAGATTAAAACCTTGAAAGCAGGAGAATGTTTAGACTGTCTGGTAGGATATAAAAAACAGACATATGATCCCACTGAGTTGAAGATATTTGTCAAATGAATAAGATTTTATTACAGCTATCAACAAAGTTCTCAGCTATGCACAATGATAAGTATGAAGGAGCATTTTTTCATATTAAATGTATTTATTTCTTCTCCTACATATGAGCAATTTTATGATGTGATTCTGGCCTTTACCTGTAATCGGTCTATTGTCAGTGTTTTCTCCTGACTGTCATGATCTTATGTAAATCATGTTGCTCCTTCTGTTTACTCTTCTTCAGGAGTCTACAACAACTTCTGGACTATGAAGGAAGTGATGTAGAGGAGACGTTTCTTCTCAACTTCGCTGTGAGTTTAACTCTATAATCTAATCTTTGTCAAAAAAGATCGAACCCAACGATGTGTTGATCATCTGTTGATATCCTCTGCTTTTCCCACTCTGTCTGTGGTGCTCATATTCAAGCCCATTTGTTTCTACGGAAAACATACATCTTTAAAAGAGGTCACAAACAGAGAGTTTAATTTGTGAATAATGCTAAGTAATTTCTTGAATCATGGGGCACTGCAGCTTTCAGTAAACATCACTCAAAATGGAGTAAAAAGTGTGTTTGTTGTTACGTGCTCATTTCAGTTGCGGGTTATTATACTAAAGTACACTGTGAGTAGTTACAGCAGCAGGATAATACTTGTAGCCAATATAGATAAAATACATGTAATAATTAACAGCAGCTTAAGTGCTGTATGTTTTATTCCTTTAATGCATGACGAAAAGCTTTTGGAATGCAATTTTTTTTTTATTTCACCCATTTATCATCATCATAATCTTGTTGATGCTGTTTACTGTCCACCAAATGTAAATGTGCAAATTGAAATACATGGAGTTATTTCCAGGCTGTAGGCTATAGGTCTACATGTATGCTTATGTGTATATAAATAACTATATATGTTGCAGTTTTTATCCTATTTTATCCTATTTTATTACAGACTACAAACATTCATTAAATTACTTTGTACTTTGATTTGCCTAACAGTAGGCATTTTTTTCATTCTCTGTTACGTCTTAATTACATGCATGGAAAAAAACTGTTTTTAGTGGTAGAGGACAGTAGTCTGCCTTTGGCTAGATAAATACTGTTGGCTAGATAAATACTGTTAACGTTCACATGTCAGATCACCAGGGAGAACTACGGAATGACAGAAGTCAAGGAGCTCATCCCTGGAGGAGAGCGCATCAGCGTGGACAAAAACAACAGGTGAAGCAGCTTCACAGATTAAATATGAACATTTTATAGGTTTAGGCAACGGCAGATGATTAGAGAAAAATTCATCAAGTCGTCCATCAGTGATGTTCCATCAAAATGACCTATTTTTTTGTTATCAGAATTTTTAGTGCTGTACACTCTGTTCCGTCTGAAAGATGACAGATGAGGATTTTAATACATTTTTTCAGCTCTGAGATTATCATGTGTTCAAGCAGCTGGCAGTTCGTGGCCCATTGTCCTCACTGAAGGTCACGTTCTGTGTTACAAGCTCGATTTTGGTATTTTAAGCATCAGTCAGAGTTGTTTTTCTACACCATCAACACCCCGTTTCTTCAGCTTGCCTTTGTGTCAGAGGCATTGATTATGGTGTTGTGTGAAGGAGTCTGCAGAGAGCTTTGGGCTGGGTGGTGTCAACACGTCTGGCTGCTGGTGCTGAACAGATGGCTAGAGCAGCAGTGACCCAAGATGCTCCTGCAAAATCCCCTTGACACCCAGACATAAAACTGTACTTACAGAAAAATAGAGAAACTGGTTGTTTCTGTGGTGTTAATCACTGACAGTCCCACTCAGTGAAGGAGAGATGTCGATAGAATGAAGGTTAATTTGTCAGACAGACAATTTGCTGTCTGTGTGTGAGACGAACTCTCTGTTCTTTTATTGGGCGGTTTTTCATAAGGCTTGTTAACCATCTGTAAGCTCATATCTCTTATTAAGTAAGTTGTTGTATGTGTGCTGGTTTGTTATACAAAGCTCCTTGAGCCCAGTTTATTTCTTAAAACTCAGTAAAACAGTATTTTTGGAGCATCTTGCTTCCTTTATTTTCGAGGATTTCCTGTTTTAACAGGATGTTTTTGCAGCATGAAAAACAGCAAGTCAGCATTTCTTTGTGGCTGATAGTAAAAGATAGAGTTTTATTTTTGGGGAAATAGTTAAAAAAGTGGAGTTGCTCAGTAATTTATAAGGTTTTTAAATGTATTTATCTTTTTGGAATTTTAAATTATTTAACACCACCTGGTTCATGCAAGAATCCGAACTATGGAGTTTGTTTTCCCGACAGTGATAGTTAAGATAATAGTTTAAGTCTTGGCTCCCCCATGTGTGAACGAATACACTGGAGTACTTTGCATCATATAGATATGAATGATAAAGGCTTTTATAAAGAAACTCCTCGTTCTGTTCAATGAGTTTAAACTTTCAGCATCTGTGATTTAGTTGTGTGTTTTTTCTCTGCACAACAACAATTTAGTGAAAAACACAGAGATAATCTATGTAATCTTCCTGAGTAACTTCTGCAGCACGAGATGAACAAAGGTGAACATGTTTTTGTTGATCTCCTGCCAGTCTAAATAAAAAGTGAAAGTTCTGAACCACAGCTGAAATGCTGATGAAATTAGTCGAAACACCCACAGATGCCGACACAATAGAGGGGAAGTGAGTGTTTACAGTCACACCTTGAAGTCTGAATAAATCTTTTCCTTAAAACCTGATTTTCGTTGATGCAGCTGCTGTGTGGAACAAATTAATTACGTGAATGTTATGTAACCTGTGTGTTGGTGTGCGTGTGTTTCAGGAAGGAGTTTGTGGAGGCCTACCTGCGCTACGTGTTTTCAGACTCGGTGAGCGAGCAGTACTCTGCCTTCTCCTCTGGCTTCCTGAAGGTGTGCGGGGGCGAGATCCTGTCGCTGTTCCAGCCCTCTGAGCTGATGGCCATGGTGGTCGGCAACAACAACTACAACTGGGAGGAGATGGAGAAGGTCGGTATGCGGTTTAACAATCTGCAGTTATAGTGTTTGTAAATGTGACCCACAGTTCTGACCAACCTGTTCATCGTCACATTTCTCTCCTTTGGCTTATTCTATGAACATGAATAAACCTCTTAGAGTGATTGTTAAATAGAAATTCTCAAATCCTCAGTGACACGAGTGTTTGCAGATTGAAAGCTGTGGATGTGATGATCTCATTTCAGTGGACAGAGCTGGAAAATGAGATTTTTCGCCATCAACATCTGGCGTGTTCATCACAGTATTATTAAAAAAGGGGGAGTAGATTACACTGCACAGGTGTGACCAGCAACACATGACTCTTAATATCATCCTAGCTTTTGGTTGGGAAGATCTATTCAGTAGCTGCGTGTTTTGTTCTTACTAAAGGAATTCTTCCTTTTGTTTTGAGGACATTTCGCACCAAAGTGATGGAGTGACCAACAATGGCATCCATAGAGCCACGCAGCTTGTGTGGTTAAAACAAGTCTTTGCATAGCAGCACCACATACAGTTAGCTGTAAAACAGGCTTGACCCAGAATGAATTATATACAAGACTGTGTGTCTGCAGTCGTACTATTGGCTCAGTGAAGTTATACTAAAAACGGTGCTTTGAGCTAAGTGCTAACAATAGTAAGGTAATATGCTAACAGTGGTCGATATTTAGCAGGTTTAACATTTAAACAGATAAATATTTGATTACTGTTCTAAAACACAAGAGCAGCTGAGGCTCATGGGATTGTCACAAGATTTGCAGATTTTTGATATGAAGAAAAAGTTTTGGATAAATAAAAGTTGAGACGTGACAATGGGGCAAGATGAAAAATTGGGAGATCACGTTTGTACATCATCTTCCGTCTAACTCTAATGACTGTTCTGAATTTTACAGCCAACCACCCCATGGTGGTTAAGATATTTCAGTGGAAAAAAAAGGTCAACCTTATAGTGGCACTACAGGAAAAATCAGAAGATCAAAAGTCTTTAGAATATCCTCAGGGGACCATGAATGCCTGCACAGGGTTTGGTGCCAGCCTGTCAGGTTGATATTGAGATATTTCACACGATAAGTGAAAACTCTGTCCTGCTGTTGCTTTACAAAAAAACCCCGTAATAATGGAAAAATGAAGCCATTAGGATGCATCTTCAGGGGATAATGAATGACTGAACAAAGCTCCATAGCTAAAAAAATAAAGAATAGAATCACAGAGCATAAAACATGAAAGATGATTGCGAAATTGATAAATACAGCAAAAAGTTTACCATAATATACAGTATATTTACATTTTTTTTAAAAGGCCTTAGTTTACTTGAAAGGGATGGCGCTCATCAGAGAAAAAACTGTGAGGGAGCCAGAAGTAGACTTACAGGTTCATATCCGTGTGCCCTGACGGATCTGAATAAAGATTGCATGTATTGGCACTTCACATATTTTTCTAGTGATATCAACTGTTGTGCACGGAGGTCCATGTTGTGCAGATTACATCACATCAGTAGAAAAAACTTATTATGTAAGACATCACAGAAATCCAAGCAAAAATGAGAAATATATCTGAAATTTGTGTAATTTTTTTTAAATGTAATAGTCAGAGAAAATATAAAAGATGCATGCATGTCTCTGAGGAATTTGTTTTACTGATACAGTTACTGTGTGTAAATGTTACTGCCAGAGAGAAAATTGTTTAGCAATGATCCAACAGGGCATGGCTCTTCATCATCACATCTCTTCTCTTGGCAGAATGCTGTTTACAAAGGGGAATACACAGCCACTCATCCCACAGTCAGACTGTTCTGGGAGGTTTTTCATGAGTTCCCTCTGGAAAAGAAGAAGCAGTTCTTATGTAAGCACTTAATTGCCTTGTTGCTAAATCTGTTTCATTCTCATGTCCCACCCTCAATTATTTTATAAATAGTGTAATAATGTGCAGGTTGTTTCCCATGTATGTATTGAAGGTATTGTAAAGGCAGAATCTGCACAAATTTTGCCTTAACTGGAGCCTGAATGTTGACAAGAGCTTTTGCGGAGCTTGCGGTTCAGCTTGTGTAGTGTAGTAGAGTAGTGTAGTGTGTTGAACTTAAGTAATTAATTACATCCAGTCCTGTGCACATCTTACAATTTAGTAAGTGCTCTTAAAGGTTATTAAAACTACTAATATTTAAAAAAAAATCCTTTATCTGTTGGACTTTGGTTTAAAGGGGTCCAGGAGGTAGAGTGAGTCGTCTGCAAATCACAGGGTTGGAATTTTAACATCCTGCTTTTATAGCCCTGCAAAACACTACCTCAAATTGCCCTCCAGGGACAAATAAAGTTTTGTTTCTGTTTTTTTCATTGAATATAATCTGTAATAAGATACAGTATCAATGCAGCCTTGTTCCACAGGAACAGTTGTATACTTCTCTAGTTGTTGATTCTTACTTCTCCGTCCTCCGTGGCTGCAGTATTCCTCACTGGCAGCGACAGGATCCCCATCCACGGCATGGAGAGCCTGCGCATCGTCATCCAGTCCACTACAGCAGAGGAGCACTACCTGCCGGTGGCCCACACCTGCTACAACCTTCTCGACATGCCCCGCTACCAGACCAAAGAGATCCTGCGCCGCCGCCTCACTCAGGCTGTGGAGCAGTATGAGGGCTTCAGTCTGGTCTGACTAGGGGAGATCTGCAGCCGCTTAATGCACTTTAACAGCAATACACCATCTAGTCAGTGTCAAAAGAGTGTGCAGGGGCACCCCGGGAGTCTTACAAGCTTCATAAGCATCTTCAATCTGAAAAGGTCTATGTATGTAAATGCAGAGTATTATTGTTTTTCTTGCTTTGGGCAAAGTTTCTCAACCTTTTATGGCCAGTTGGAAGATATTTTGGTAACACTTTATTTAAAACATCCATCTAAAATGCATTATGAACATACTTATAATGCATTATAATGCACCTATAGCACGCCTATAGTGTTGTACAATCATAGTTTTAAGCAAGGTTAGGGTTAACCATAACCATAACCATGACCACATATAATGCATTATAAGTGTGTTCATAATTTGTTATAATGTG
>JAQLOL010000019.1:3123820-3139137 GCA_029783665.1 Naso thynnoides
CCACATATAATGCATTATAAGTGTGTTCATAATTTGTTATAATGTGTTATATATGTTCATAATGTGTTATAATGCAGAAAGAAAGTGTTATTGATATATTTAAAGGGAGATGTATGACATTTTAGTATTTGAAATATATCGCAGTGATCAAAAAAGTTTGGGACCTAAAATTAAAGACCAGAGAAGGCTGAGAAACTCAGACTTATGGGTGTTTGCGTAATTTTGTCTTTTTTTGCACAACAGTGTATTTTATATTCAGCTCCTTAAATTCTATTTTCACCTCTAAAGGGTTATGTTATTACCTTGAGACAATATCTATCTGCTTTTTGTTACTTTTGATTTATTACAAAAAAAGTTATTTTTTGACAAAATAAAATGTATGTATATGTATGTAAATAGAACTTTGAATATTATCTTTACCCCTGACATCAGGAGGGGTGTTGTCCCCTGATCCTGGATACCAGTGTGTCCTCTCTGCCCAAAACTCAAGAAAGACTATTACAGTGTATTCAGTGGGCAGACGGGTGCAGGATGAGACGTGGTGAATATTATTTGCAATCCCCCTTTCCTTTGGAGCTGTATATCACAGACCAGCTGAATTTATCTTGAACCTGCATTCAACAGTGTTGCCTTCCACAGCAAAACCTACATAAAACGCAGATTTTTAAAGCTGATTTCTGGTGGATGTATCTGTGTGCATGTTCTTAGGTGAAAGCAAAGAAACAAGATTGTCCATTAAAATGTGATATTTGGTAATAGGCTTATTAGCTTTCTGATGGAGAGTTAAATGAGAAAATTAATGCTTCCAGCTGGTTAGCTTAGCTTAATCTTAGCGTAGCTTTGAGAGGAAATGTGATGAAGCAGCAAGCCTGGCTCCATTCTGTGCTGACAAAACTCGCCTGTTAGTACCATTAAAGTTCTGTAGTTCACATTTCATTTCTAAAACTGTTCAAACACCTCAGTGTTAAAGTAACTGAAGCTTTTCATTTTTGTATGGGGCTGTTTGCCACACTGTTTTTTGTCTGGGTCTGGTATAACATCTTACTGAGAGACCCATCAGATTCTGTGACCTGTTAGGAAAGGAATGTCAACTAGGCAAATTACGCCACATTCATTTATTATTACTCAATTATATTGCCTACCTTGCATGTCATGGTGCAACCTCAATGACTAGGTAAGGTGAGGATTTGAGATTATAATTAGGTTGGAGTTCAGCCTAACACCAATCTTTTTGGCACCTGTCAGCATGGCACATTACCTGTTCTGCTAGCCTAAGCTAACCTGCTGCTGCACAGCAGACACTAAAAGTAAATATATTAAACATGCCAAAATGTAACTCTCCACCAGTAAGTGAATATGCATGTCCCCATCGTCCTTTAAAATTTAATATATAATAATTAAAATGAGTAAATGTGATTTGTTTGTTTCAAAGTTGCAGATAATGAAATTGTGACATTTTTGTGACAGGATGATATAATAACTACATATTTAACAATGGGGCCAGATGACTTTAACATAACGCTGCGCTAGATATAAAGTCAGTTAATAAACTATATCTATACTGCTCTGATGCTGTATTTAATCAGTCAAACCTATTAATCCAAAATTATGTTAAATTAGGTCGTGCATTGGCGTAAGTGTGCATAACGGTCTTGCATATACATGTATATTTTTTTACAATATTTCATACATGAAAGTGGTGTAAAAGTGACTTTAGACAGAAAATGACTTTTATGTGTCCTGACTCTCAGGTCACACTGAAACGTCCATTAGCAATAACAACCTGAAATAGCCCAGTAATGAAGAGGTAACTGGGTTATTATTCTAAAGGTCTTCTACACTGGACTTTTCTGAAGTGTTTTTTAGGGTCAGTTCTTCCTCTTGCTTAGCTCTCTACTGCATGTATACACATGTTCAGTCAATATTTGTCTAATTAAAGCTGATTTCTCCTGCAGAGTTTAGTCCTATGCAAAGGTTTGTGCAGCCCTCGACCTTTTTGCACCTTTTGATGTGCTACTGAAAATGTGATTTTTGCGTATTTGTCTGAAATCTACACAATGCTCTCTGTTCCAGACAACTTTTTAAATAAAAAAAAAAAAAAAGTGTTAAAGCACATTTTCTGTATGTTTCATGATTGTATCAGTGGACAACAATATGTTGACTGTTTTAAGCAGCTATTGTTCACAGGCATAACAAGTCATCTAATAATCACAAGGTTTTCTCTTCGATCCCTAGATTTCCAATGGTTCGGCTGTGATCTTGCATGGCGGCTGCTTTCAGTGTGTGTGGTTCGTCGTAAAGCAGTAGACCTAAATAAGTTAAGAAACAGCAGTGTGAGTAATCAAGATCTACTCCCATCATGATCTGTAAATACTTTTAAGTGTACATTACATTAAATAAGTTCTTGATAAAGAGTACAAGTACGTTTTTGGATGCAACATCCAAAAACAACATCCTTGCCTCGCAATGAAATATCGTTGCAATGTTGCTTCTTGTAGCAAATTCTTTGCACAATTATCCCCCATGGTACACATGTCATCAGTTCTGGACTATCTGGTATTCAGTCTAGTTCTGAAATGATTTAAGCATCTAAAAACAACTTACCCAGATTTAAATGTTTTGACTTTCCAATTTGTTGGACTATCCGCTAAAATAACCACTAACTTGATGCATTTTGGCCTGACGGTTTTTCATTTGGGTATTTAAACAGATCCAAAAAAGGTGGATGATAAAAGTTTAATTTCACATCATGGTTTCAGCCTTTTTGCTGCCTATATAATCCATCTAGGGATAAACAGCTATAACAATAAGTAAGTTAACTGATCCACTAAAAAATTAATCAGACACTTTTCATAATTGATTGTTTAAATCATTTTTCAGGCCAGATTTCGGCATTTACAATGTTGAAATGCTTCACTGTATTTTGTATAATTGTCAACTAAATAATTTTGGACTTTAGACAGTTAGACTTAACCTTGAATATTTTATAAACCAGATTAAAGTTTGGCTAATCAACACTATAACTGTCAGCTAAATCAATAATTTTTTAAAAATCATTTAAAGCCCTAAAGCAATTATGCACTGATGATGATGCAGATAGTTTCTATTTCAACTCAATCACACAAAGAAAATCCACACCACCCAGAAATTCAGTAAAAATATGATTTCATTCATATTATATACAAATACAAATACAATTTATGTACTAAAATGTACACACTCAAAACTCATTAAGCTTTGCCAGTGTTTATATTCAGTAAAAACGAAATTCACACTGATAATCATCCATTTTGGAGAAAGAAAGAAAAGATGTACTCGCTCACAGAAATGTAAACATACACAGTGATTCATATTTACAACAGAACAAAGACGAGCTCTGGAGAGGACAAGAAGGAAACACAGACTATTTCTGTCCTCAAGAGTCATCTCACAAACGTCCTTGTCAATGTTTTTATCAGTGTGAGCAAACACATACCAGTGATTCCAAGACAAGAAATAGCTTATTTGACATTAATAAGGAAAAAGCAAGTTAATATATGAAGAGTGGACAGTCAGATGCTTAAGAAAGTACCAGTGATCACAAAAATAAGCTGTTTTATGAGCTATTTTGGTTTGCAGTTATATTCTGAGTCACTCTCTTTGGATTGTATTAAAATTAGAAACCACTTCTTTTAATGAGCGAATACTCGATTTAACTTCTAGAGAAGCAACATAAGATTATTTCAGTCAATATATACTTGTTGATTGAAGTTATACAAATAGTATCATCTCCCTTAAAAAAATACACATAAATCTCAAAATCCATCTTTAAAAACAGCAATAATTCCATATCTATTTTTTTACTTAGAAGGTTGTTTTTAAGACTTACAGTTAAGCGTGACAAAAATAACTTTTCCATTCCAAAAAACATTCAAAAGAATAGAAAGAAATTATTAGCGGTAAAAGTGTTTCAGATTATTTGTGTGCGTGTCATTGAGAAAAAGGTCCTCTTGTGAAGGTGAGGTTTGGTTGGAAGTGAACTCCTCAGGTGAAGCGTGTGATGTTGTGTCGCTTTGAATCAGTTGTGGGTCGCCGGCTCTCGGCAGGCTCCTGAGAAAAAAACCTGCTGTGCTTGACAGAACAGATTAACAAGGTGTTTCTCCACGAGCCAGAAACATGAACGGCACAGATGGCAACAAGAAGGAAAATCAGATCTTTTCTCCACCGGAGTGAAAATATTGAGTGAATCTGCAGAGACTAAGCTTCAGTCCTTTTAGAGTCTTTTATTTGTTCTCAGATGAACTTGGTTGAGTCTCTCTTGCTGATGAGGACTTCCAGCAGCCGCAGTTTGGCTTTAACGTGCTTGTATTCACTGTATTCCACTGCCAGCGGGGAGCGGTCCTCCTTCTGCACATTTCTATGGCAACGAGACGACAAACGTTAAGGGATGAATAAAGGTTTGGCAGAAAAAAAACCTTTCGTGTTAATGTCTGTTCAATGTGCTCTCTCTCCTGTGTAATTTCAGCAAATTCTTTTTCCTTTACCTTCCATTTTGTCTTAAGAACTGGTCCTCAAACTCTTTCAGGCTTTTGCGGAGTCTCTTCTTCTCCTCTCGGGCCTCTTGGAGCTGCTCCACAAGTTCCTGCCTGTAAGAGAAAGAGAGGAAACACTGATATATTTCACACTGGAATATTTAGGTGATGAAGCTTCATTAAGTGGTGGTGGAAGTAAAAGTACCATCACGCGTACAAGTAGTTCATTGCTAGTGGAAATCCTGCATTTAAAATCCTACTTAAAAAGACACAAGCATTTTCAGTCAATTTTGAAGACAAAGTACTTGCTGTGGGGGTCCCTATGGGCTCCTTTGTTCTAAAAGTCAAGAACCATTGGCTTAACCGTCAGTTTGTTGTCTTTTTCAAGCTTATCTTATTTTTGATTTTGACTTTTTTTTTTACTGAAACTGGTGAATATCAAAGAAAGTGTCAAATACATGTTGGGGGGTAAAAATATCCAATATTCATCTCTGAAATGTAGAGTGGGTGAAGTAGAGGGTAGCATAAAAATGGAAATGCTAAATTACCTCTAAATTGTACTCAAATACTGTAGTGGTGTGAATGTAATCTTAGTTACTTTCCACTGGTGCGACATGTGAGTGCTGTCTTCAGTGACTTACGTGGTAGCAGAGTGCAGGTTGGACAGCCTCATGTCCATCGTGTTTTTAGAGGGGGTGAAATCATCCACAGGTGAAATGAAACCATCCGCTTCTTCGTCTGTGTGGTTCAGTAAACCGAGAATGCTGATGTCGGGCCGGACAGTCACAGTGAATTGTGTCTTTGAGTCTCCATCATCCTCTGAGCCGTCCTCTTCCTCCTGCAGGAGCACAGAGAGGTCAAACGGTGGCAAAAAAAAAATTGCAACAAGGTGTGGTTGCACTGAGTCCTACAGGCTCAAACGCTGCAGCGTTGTGCTGTTAGTCGTCAATGGTTACAAATCATCAGCATACAGCATACGCATACTTCCATGATCCTTGTTTGTGATTCTTTTCTATAAACATTAGAGGGAGTTAATGAAGGCAGTCAACTCAAAGACACTAAAAAAAAAAAAAAAACTCATGAAAATTCTGGAACCAGCCAACAGTCTACAGTAAATATTCAGCAGAACGCACGGAGCAAAATGATTGATTTGTCTTATAACACACTCATAAAGGATCATTCTGGCTTATCACAACTTGAGTTTTACTTTTGTGGCTGGGAGCACCATTTCTTTAGCTTATTAGTAGATTGAGCTCATCAAAGTAATTACTAAGTTTGGGAACATTAGTTCGCTCACAGTTTTTCACCTGACAGGTTGTAAATAAGGTAAATCATTCATCTGGGATATAACGGTTCCCAAACTATTTGTCTATGTATCACCTCATATTAGAGCTGTTCCGATATCAATACCAGTATTGCAAATGCTGCCGATTCTGCCGAAAATGTTGGTGAGTATGCCATTCTATGCACCAATCAGATACCACGTAATTTGTTATTTATTATAAATGGTACCCAGTTACTTTCCAATTAGCTCAGTTAGCTGTGACTGATGTTAGGCCTTCATACCTGAAATCAATTTTTTGCTGTTCTTTGCAGCACTCAGGAGGCTGCACTGTAGCTCTGTCAACAGAGCTAGCAAAATGTCAACATTTGGCAATACTTAATACTGGAAAGTCAAAGGTGGTGTGTAAAGAATTGTTTTTTTATGTGCTGGTATTGGATCAGTACTCGGTATTGGCTGATACACAAGTTCAGACATCAGAATCGGTAGGGCAGCGGTGTTCAGTATTTCATGAGGATGGATACTGTCACAATGTTTTTGTCACACAACTGAATTGTAAGTGTTGATGCAGGTTTGGTCAACTTTGTGATAATACAAACAAATCAAGAGTGACAGCAGTAGGTGGCCTTTTAAACCAATCATTCATTACTTTTAGAATTCCACTGAACACATTTTATGTATGCACACGTTCACTTTCAAATTAAATTAGAGTTTCTTTTTAAATTTGACTACATTGTCCAGAGGTATCAAATGTGTAATACGTACCCCTGGTCGGGAATCAGTGATCAAAACTGTGTAATTTGGTTCATTATACTGTCAAATGTATCCTCACTGGTCATGAAAACAAACTGTGATGAACTCTTTGGTTAGTTGAGTGGAAAATTTTTTTACTCTTCCAGTTGAATAACTTGGAGTTTTGTTTAAAATCTGATTGTTTGCTCACGTGTCTTGCCTGCATGTGTCACTTGATCTCTGTAATTAACTTGGTAGTAAAATGATACAATAAAAATGTGACCGAAGTTGCATCAAACCAGAATGATCCTTTCAATCACAACACGTACTGCTCACACATTTGGAACAAAAATCACAGGGGGGCAGCTGCTGATTCGACATCTCTACAGGTGCTGGTGGCAAGAAACAGGCAACTACCCAATCAGCAGGCAGCAATCACGTTCACTGGTGGAGTAAATGGTAGTTAAATAAGGGGGAGGGTGTTGAGACAGGGCAGGGGAGCTGGCAACTGATTACTCAAGCAGCAGCAGCTCTTCACCTTGATCTCATCGAAGAAGAGTGCGGTTTCGCCCTCAATAATGGGCTGAAGGTGGGGACCTCTGCGCTTGCTTGAGGGAGAGCCCTGTGGTGATAGTTAAGATGGAGGCGTTAACCGCAATGATGTATTTACAGCAAGGCCACGAGGAAAATGTCGGACTGTCTTCCAACAATTCCCAATTTTGTGTCTAAACTAAGCTGAAGCTAAACAGAGTTCAGCCTGCTTTTCGCTCACTTCCTTTTCTTTTTAGCCTAACCCCAACTTGTTGTAAACAGGATGTCCACGTGACCATTATTTTGAAAAACCTAACTCTAATCTAATTGATCTTAATGACCAGGGTCTTGAATATGGGCCAGCATTGTATTAGCTGACTTCCTCCAAGATGTAAACCTCACAAAAGCTGCTTATTTTCTAACATGACTGTGTGACAAACAGAGCAGGAAAATAAAACTGAATAAAAACTGACTACATTAAAAACGAGGAAAGAAAAAGTGTAAATTTGGTTTGGTTTATAAATTCTGACTTTTTGAGAATTTCTAATCAAAAGTGTGTCAGAAAGGTATGTTTTATATGAAAAACAGACAACAAAGAATGATTTTTGTGGGTTAAAAGCTGGAAAGAAATTGTGATTTATTTGCAGCATCATTTGACCTTTTCACTAAAATAAAAATGCTGCCTTACTTCTATTGCACAGAGTTATCTATGGTAGCAGTACCATTTTGCATAATGGGGATTATAGCATTATGCATTATGTAAGAGATAGGCACTGTGGATTCATGACGAACATAGATCATATCTTTCATAACAGAAATGGTCATTAGTACCTAAATACACCAAAACAATTCCAGATTAGTCCTCATAGCACAGCAAAGTTGAATATTTCTACAGCTGCTAACCCTCTTCTGCACTCTCCTGCTTTTCATGATGTCATTTCCTGTGAACTCAATCTGCCACCTATGAGCTCCTTTTCAACCTGTGTATCCACTGAGCTGCTAAAGCCGGACTTAGAGCCCTGAAGGTGGATAGCATGTCGGTGGCACGGCTGCCACCAGTTCCCACAGCAGGCACTAAAGCCAGCATGAGCTAAGGATTAAGTGTCTGCAGACGTTTTGACAATGTGTTGATCTCTGACGCTGGCTTGTCAAAGAGCAGCAGGACAACTTGGCAGCTGTGGAGGGAAAAAAAAAGAAAAGGAAGGACACTTACAATGACAGGGATGGTGGAGGCTCTGCACAGGATCTGCTTCACCAGACGGTATCTGTCATACAGAGGTTTCATGACTTGCCTCTCGTACTTGGTAACCTGAAATAGCAAAAAAAGAGAAACAAAAACATCTTGTTAGAACAGAGCTGGCCTCTTTCTGTCCTCATCCTTCTTCCTGCAGACTCTTTGTTACAGCTCAAATTTAACCTAAAATGACAGCTAACTCACGCTGGTGAATAACAAGTCATCAAAGCATGAAAGTCACTGACCACAAACCACCAAGGCTAGACATAGGACAAAGGTGAAAGTAAAGTCAGCTGTATTTCCCGTTACACAGTATGTGAGTTACACAGTATGACAACACTAGCACTGATTAGATACTACATTTATTTTGCAATTGCATTTATCAAACAAAGTGTCCTTTAGTTCTGCACATTTTATGTATATATATATATATATATATATATATATAATTTTATTTTTTAAAATAATTTTTACAGTTTTTCATCTGAGTTGTCCTTTAAATGCTATGACCTCAATAATATGTTTTCTAATAGCAAGATAATAATAAGCTAATAAAAATACAAACGTGTTTTTAAAGTCAAAGAATAAAAAGCAAACAGACTTAACCAGATGCAAACACTGTCTTGAAACATTATTCACCCATGACTTGCAATCTGGGTCACAATCACGTGTGAAACAAGATTTTCTCTGTTTGAGTCGACATGACTGGCAGGAGATCAGGTGTACAGTATGGACTGACCCTTCTGAGGAGACTGCATGTGTCTGTGCGTTTGTCTTCTTTTTATTTGAAGGAACAGAAGTGGAAGATGACTTACTGGTCGACCATGTATGCCCTCATAGTGGAGGAGAGCTTTCTGCAGGGCGACTTTCTCCGCTGCGATCTGCTCCCGTGTCATATCCTGACAGTGAGGGGACAGAAGAGGGTTAAAAACATTTCAGAAAAGACCTGAGTTTATGCTGTGTTGCAGCACTGTTACTCCACACACACACACACACACACACACACATTGCAGGACCATAAATTCAAGCCCTGCTGGCTGCTTTATAATTGCTGTTTATAGTATCTTACATGAAACCTCCATTGACTGGATGTGTCTATATTTTATTAATCCCTCCGTATGAGTGTGCACTGTGTCCTGGTCTAACCTTGATGTCCTCAGGCCGGTTGACCTCCTCCCTCTTCTCCTGCAGCTTTTTCAAAACTGTCTCCAGGGTGCTCTCCACTGGAGGATTCGGCACTTTCTCCTGCTGGGATTTCTTCTCCAGCTGAGAACCGAAGCTCTTGGGCAGCGTGTTGCTGCGCTGACGGGTCAGTGGCGGCAGGTCCTCTTCAGACTTCATTAGCTTGTGTTCTGATGAGGACGAGGGGAAAGACGAATGCTGAATCAATGAGCTTCATTGTTTTTTCTTTTCAGTTCTGTTTAGGAGCGCTGTTTGTGTCTATGTCTCACCTTTTAGCTCTTTACGAAGCTTGGCCAGTTCGTTTACCCACCTCAGCACCTCTGGGTTTGCAGCTTTATCACTGTGGGAAGGCTAGAGAAAAAAAAAACAGTGAAAGAAGACATTACAATAGATTCTCCTTTCAAAATTAAAGTAGCAGCACCCGTGATTATTTATTATGTTATGTAATTCCATCAACCATACCCAAAACGAAAAGCTCTGTTGAGATCATCAGCCTTTTCATGAGGCTAAAAAGAGATAAATAGCCCTACAAAAACTGTAGCAGACCTCTCTTCTCTATTTACAATACTTTTAATGAGCCTCTGGGTATTCCTAGATAGTTATTAGATAGTTATGGTTTAACTCAGTCAGATTTTGTGTTTTTAATGTAATTAATAAAAAGACTGTTTCTGCTGTACCTACCCTGTATTTCCTCTCCTCCTCAAACCTCTCCTCAAACCTATGGATCTTCTTCTTCAGTACATGGATCCTCTTTGTTATCTGGGCAGATGTCAACTCTTCTTTCTCATTGTCGCAGGAGCCAAGAGATGAACTCCGTCTGCGACTGGAGAGATTCATAACACCGTTAATTTCACTGACAGCTCCTTTAAACAGTCTCTATATACACAGCCATGTCCAGTGTTATACCTGACAAATGAATGTGCATTTGGTGGTGAGGGAGGCACTTCAGTGTCATCCAGGTACTGCTGACACTGTCCGTAAGGGTAGAAGCGAGGGGACAGCATGGGGTCACTGTCTTCCTCAAGCAGCTGGCGGATCAGACGTCCCCCAGCGTGAGGGGACAGTCGAGCTTCCTCACGGTCCATGCTCTCCCTCTGCAGTGATGAGAACGCTGGGACTGGTTCTAAATGACACAATAACAAACAAACTCTGTGTTAAATTGTGAAGCTTTGTTTGTTCTGTGGTCAAAGAGAAGATATGCAAACAAATAACAGGTTATTCATGGGAGGTTGTTTGAAATGTGGTGCATGCTGGCCAGCAGACAACACAAAAGCTCTTGTTAGTAACCTGACAGCAGATTCACCATAACATCCCCAAGAGCATTACAGCTACTGTACACAATAAATGAATTAACACAGTCTGGAACCAAGATATTTACTTATTTATTTATTTTCTGTCAAAAGATATTTTCTAATGTTTAATTTTTGCCAAACAATAAATTAGTTAATTCATGTTGCAGCACTAATCTAAATTTACAAATAAATAAAGATACATTTTATATATTTTACACAAATCAGGTATTTTGTCAACATTTACTCCCTAGGGCAATCTGGAACCACCATATTCTTTCATGTCAGAATCTGTTGTACAAGATTGGTTAAAGTGTTTTTTGGAAAGTCCTGCAAGATGTTAATGTCCCAAAGATGGGAACCAATTGTGTTCCATGACACAGTAAGGTAATTTCTCACCCTGCTGACATCTTTTTGGATTGTCTCTAGTGTTGTAAAAGTTGCCGGACATGAGGAAGCTGCTCTCTTTTAAATGTTTGTGGAATTTTTTTTTTCCTCTGGGACTCGACAGGCACAGATGTTGTCCTGAAACTGTGGGTAAGACACGCCTACTCTCCCTCTCTCTTTTCATCCCCTGGTTACAGTCTCAGCTCTGGCAATAATTATGTCTGGTGAAAATAGCTATGCAGATACCCTTGACAATCCCTGGCCTATTAATAATGCCTGGCGCTCTGTGGGATAATGTCAGGGTGCGACCCTTTTTTGAGAGGTACAATGAGGAGTCTGTGTTGTAGTTTCCTCTCTTTGAGAAAAGAGATGATTGGTGTGTCTGCTCATGCACGTGCGCATTAGAGAAAGACTAGACAGAAATATCAGGCTTTTGCAGAGTTCCCTGGTAAAATAAGAAGGGAAAACAAGAAACTCAGCAGGAATGATAATGTAGATTTCATGGAAAAGGAGAGGTCCATTGCATAGGGAGAAGGGATGTAGAGAGAGAAAACAAGCTCAGAAGGAAACCAACTGTCAGTGTAAACATTCAAGGTGTCAGAAAGCAATCGTGAAAATATGCACGCCCAGTCTAAAACTGCACATGCATATTTTTCTTAGCTGGAGTGAGTTGGGCTGTACGAGAAGCAACATATCTCAAATTCCAGCTCTGGTCCGGGGAGACCTCCTGCACTTTTTGGTACGTGCAGTTTATCAAGTAGCATGTTAAGGCTCGCTCACAGTGGCAGGTGGAACTCTCAATCATGCTCTCTGTCTTCCCTTGAGCTCTATTATTGAGCTCAGAGAGCAGCGTGGTGTAGCTGGCCAGCTCGGCTCCATGGCATTCGAAATTAATCCTTTAAATCAATCGCTCAGTGATGGTACAGGATTAGATAGACTAATGAAACAAAAACATGCCAGTTTGCCATTTCACTAAAGGTTGTTGTGTGTGTGTGATGCTCGGCCACAATGTTCCAGATCATTTAAGGATGTTGCCATGCAGCAGAAAAGGTCACTCAGTCTCTTTCTTTCTTTCTTTCTTTCTCTTTGACATGTTATTTGCAGCAAAGCAAGTCAGCACTGATGTAGCACTACACTTACCATCACAACAACTTGAATGAAAAATGCTTTTGAAATCAAGGAAGGGGGTGTTAAAGAATGGAGAATCTAGAAGGACGAAAGAGGAAAGGGAAAGGACAACATAAAAGAATGAAAAAAAAATCACAGCACAGATGCTTTAGGCCTGCTTGGCACTTTTTATGCTTTTAATTATCATGAATTTATCATAAATGCAGATTTGAAGGGCACAGTTGCAATTTCGTTGTAAATGCACAATGACAATATCTAACTATCGCTTCATAAAAAAGGACCAGTGTGCATCGTTCTTGTTGAAAATGATATGGAAAATCTAAATAACAAGCACCTCCTTAAAACTTAATAAACTCAACCGACATAAGAGCCTTAGAGTCTTGTCTCCTCCTATTTAAACGCCAGCTGATGTCTTTCCACCATCGCTGGCAGACAAGGACAGAACAGCAACAAATATCAGGTCACCATGACAGGCGCTGGCACAAAGTGTACTGGAACAAAGGTCTCACACCACCGCCTAGTGCCCTCACCCACCCATGAGCCCATTTGTAAAGTATTACACCTTCTGTACAGTATGCACACATCCCCTGACAGTACTAGCTACCAATTCACAGCTTTATTAACTGCTGTTTGAGCTTGCCACACTTCACCAGAACATTAACCCCAATTTGTCTCTCTAGAGAAAAACAAATGTGCCAGATACACAGAAAAACACCCTCACACATTCAGCTTTGCCAAATGCATATACATAATTGTAGTTTATCCTACGACAGGCCCTGCTGGCTCTCCTGCTTCAGAAGAACTCATGTGTTCGCCATCTCATGTACCCAAAGGAGAAGCTTTATGTCTGAGCAGCCTGTCACAGCTAATCATGCAGGCTGCCTGTGCATTCTTGCTGGCATGCACTCAGTTATGTATTCAGTACAGAATGTGCAGAGGAAAGCTTTCATAAAAGATGGAAAACCAAGGGGAAAAAAAATAGGCAAGTGATCTAATACAAAATGTTTTCGTAATATCACTGTCAAAAAGCTACCAGGATTGAAAATTTCTTGGACAAACAGTAGAGAGCTGACTTGGGCGACATCCTCCCATAAGCAAATCACAAATTTAATTACAAGTACACACAATTAGAGACAACATGGACAGAGTGAGGATCAATAATGCCACAACTACGAGCAGACGTTTGTTGTTTCAGAAACACTGAAGTTCCTGATATTTTTTCTTTCGTGCAGCAAATGCTGCACAGCAACAACAACCTCTCACAACCTGATTTTCAGGATTGCATCTGGCCACTAGAGAGCTCCACAAAACATACAATAGTCTGCTAATGCTCCAAACACGCGGCCGTTGAAGTTGAGAGAATTATTGCATGGTACAAATTTCCTTCCACATCAAACAGGAAACTGGACAGACTGACGATCCACGTTGACAGAGAAAATAAAAAAACATGTCACAGCATGCCCTTTAACTGCATTTCACTATATGGAGTGAATCTTTCAGTTATCATTACAGTATATGTTTTAGCTAAAAGCTTGGCTTTCATTGCTTAACACAGAAACCCACACCCACCTCCGCTGTGTCGCAACATCCAAACAAAACAATCACTCTCTATGTGCACTGCAATTGTGCATGATTTCCTTTCTCCTGCACGAATGCCAGTAGTGCATAAACACACACATTAATAACAAACATGAAAGAGGTCTGACAGCAAAGAGAAAAGGGACAGATATAGTGCTCCTAACTACTTTTGCAAACTCAGCATTAGAAATGACACTTGATAATCCAGCGTCAATTAATAAATTAGCCAAACAAACATTTCTTTTAAATGAGATCTTGAACAAAAGTTGCTATTGAATGCACAAGCATCGACATCATCGGCACCATTCCTGGAGAGACTGAGCAAACATGAGACATTTTCAATGGAGGACATGTCTGAAAATTTCAAAGAGCAAGCCTCGTTTCTGCCGTTGGTTGACTTGTACACTGCTTTCATTATTCACCACCCCCACCACCACCATTAATGATTGATTTTAAACTGTGAATTACAGCAACAGCTGAGTCTTGAAACAATTCAGTGTCAGAAATTGCCAAGAAACTGATACATCCCGAATGTAGCCCACGGTTTTCTTTTTTAACAAAAGAATAGGAGGAGCTCTAAACTTAGCCACACTCTCATAGTTACTTTGACAGATGAACACAAGACTCGATGTTCCCCTGTGGTTTAATTTAGCAAAACAACAACTTCAGTGATGCCCATTTTGTCAGCTAAGTAGACCAGCATGTGTCTGGTTTGTGTTTCTCCTTCAGAGATAGGTCTCTAGAGAACTTAAGAGGATCTTTTAAAATTAAATCCGACAGAGAAGGCAGAAAAAGCTGCATTAAGAGAAGGAGAGGCAGCAGAAGGCGTGCAGCTGCTACCCAGACACTCATGTAAAGCTGGGTGGAGGGCAGCAAATGGGTTGTCTGGGCTGGCTGTGTGCTTGTGTGAAATTGCGTATATTCCAGATAGTATTAGACCTATTAAGAAATAAAGTATTGCATGTCAGAGAAAAATCTAAGTGTGAAACTAACAGTTGGATGGCCTGTAGCCTCACCTCCCCAGTTGCTGTCCTCAGTAAGTGCTGTCAGGTCTAGCCGGGGCACATCCTCACAGTTCGTCTTCTCGCAATCGGGGTCTGAGCCTCGCACCTCTCCGCCGCCGACCCTCCCTGTTTCACAAGTGAGAGGCGACTCCTGAATCTTCATCCTTAATGTCTGCAGAACCATGAGAGAAAACACAAGAGCGCTCAACAATGATGACCAGCCTGTGAACACAGTCTTTAAGTTGAGCCACACACTCCCTCAGACTGGCCCTGCCCTAACAGAGGGGGCTGAACCCTGCACGCGATTGGCTGCCGTGGCTGGCCAAAACATCCACCCATCTGCTTTTAGCTGTGTGTAAGAGAGCTGGAGTGGATTGGCTCCGCCTCGTCTTTACCAACAGGAATCCCTCACCCCTCCCTCTTTCCCTTCCTTCCTCCCTCCCTCCCTCCTTTCCTTGC
>JAQLOL010000019.1:3140394-3170418 GCA_029783665.1 Naso thynnoides
TCTAAAGTCACTGCACATCCTTACAAAAATCACTAAATCAAATGCTTTCACAATAATAAAAAAGTCTGCATCTGTGGCTGCAGCAGTCCTTCAAATCATTTCAATCAGTCTAAATAAAACAGATTACCTGCCTGTCAGCCGGCACACCTGCCTGACTAGGTGCACTCTGCCTGTGCACTTATTTCCCACGACAACACAGAAGGTTTAAAGGCCAGACTGACAGATATAGAGATATGGGGAGCCTAAACAGTGATAATATTATGTAAGCACCTGAGCAAGAGATTTTTAATGACTGTGAACTCAGCCTACCTCAGAAGAACACTGACAGATTTTTCTCATTATCAATCTATGATTATATTATCTGCTTTACAGACTTGAAATGAACCACATTTCTTCAGCAAGCTGCCTTTTTGTTGTCAGACCTCTTTAATATACAAATGACTTGCGAAAGATTCTCACTTGATAATTACTAGTACCAATCAATCTTATTTGTTTTAACTGATAAATCAATCTGCTGACAAAATAACCAGAAGCATCACTGGCATCAGTGTTGAGGGTACAATGCAAACTCACTTCAAGCTGCTTGGAGGAGTAACACATGGGATTAACAGAAGCACAGATGTTACAGTTCACCAGGGTCCTGCTGTGTTCAAATAGAAATCAAATGTACATGCGTGCGCGCACACACACACACACACACACACACACACACACACACACACACACACACACACATAGGAGTCCTCACACTGCACCCTGTTCTTTGGAACATCAGCAACTGTGTTCACTCACTCTAGCCACGATTACATCATCACGGGATGTCCAGCTGGTGCAATGGAGGGGCGAGACAGACAGAGCTGCTATGTGCATGTGTGTGGGATGCATTAGACAATTATTAAGCTGTGTTTGGGGAGCTTACACACAGTGTACAAACAAACACACTGAGGATTTTAAGGGACATTTTGCTGAGATGGCACACAGACCAGCTTATAACCTTGGTGCACACACACACACGCACACAAAAAAAATTGTTGTAGATTTGTCGTGATGTAATCTGCTGTGGTGGAGCTCTATTAGCATGTTACATTTGAGAGCACATGCACCTTCATACTCTGCCGTGCACGGTGTCCTTTTAAACCACAAAACTCACCAAGTTTAAGACTTTGTTCTGCAAACATATTTACGATTCACGTCAACATATAATCAACACTTCAGTGTTGTGCGCACAATTTAGGACATCCAACACGTGAGCTGGTTAAAAACACTGCAACGCTCAGCTATCTTTCTTTCTTTTTTTAAGTTGAACATGCAAGATGTTCTGATGGAGAAGTCATGTGTGCTATTGATTTACAGGAACGAAAGCTATTCCAAGACACATATGGACATATTTAGACATGCAATACACACTGTTGGTGTATTGCATGTCTAAATATGCATGTCTAAGTCCAAGGGTTTGTGTATTTATGAATTCAAAAAAGGCTGCGAAATTAAGGTGTACAAGAGAGAAAAGTGTTTCCTCTGAAATCCTTTACACAACATAATTATTTAATTTTGATAGTACATTAAATTTTGAATTAATGATTGAATTAAATGATTATCAAAATGCTTGTTGAAAAATTTTCTGTCATTCTACTCATTGGTTAAGCAATAAATAAAGGTCTTCATCCTTTTTTTTGCCATATCCAATAAAAAATACTGTACATAACCCCTAAATAAAAACTAGATCACCTATAGACAGGATCGGTCTGTTAACTAATTTAGGTAAGCGCAGCTCAGAGGCCTGTTGGTAAAAATCATGTCTGTGTGATGGCCGTGTTGTAACTGGGACCTGAACGAGCAGCTGAGAAGCTGCTGCACCCTTTGAGCGCCTTCTCTCTGAGAGGCACCATGCTGGCTCCAGATGGCTGCTCAGTGGCACAGTGTGGTGGTGGTGGTGGTGGTGGCAGCACTGCAGGCTGAGCTGCTACTAAGATCCATCTGTGCTGTGCAGAGAGAGATTCACCATACTGGTGCAGAGCCGGTTTAGATAAAACTGGGGACATGACAAGTGAGAAGGTGATTTGTTTCCTTTTGCTCAGTGACACATTAACACATAACTTCAGACCAGAAGTACAGGCTTTCCACAAGGTTTTGGACAGCTGACAAAAAGAACTGTTTACTCTATGACTGGATGAGAATAATGATGAGAAAATCCCTTTGAGTAAGAACTCTTAAATCTCCCTTTGTCAAAAGTGAAACATCATGTTTCTGTGGAACTGCAGAACTCCAAAATCCCCCTTTGTCATGAGTGAATGTTATGTTTCTATGGAGCTGCAGATCAGTTTCTGCTCAGGAAATCAGCTGTAAAGCTGTTACAAAACACTGATTAAAAGAGGACTACTGTGTTGTGAAAGTTAAGTAACACACAGGCTAAAAAAATAAATAAATAAAAAAGTGTGGTTAGAGTTTCCTCTTTCTTGTTTGTCACCGCTTTCTGTCAAGGTCTTTCCTCACATTGCTTTCAAAGCTGCATTTATTAGTCTTCTTTTTCATTCAAAATAAGTTTATTATGAATTTTGTTTTTGTTCTTTCTAAATCCAAAGTCCATTGGAAATTTTTTATCAAGCTTGTGTTTCTTTGATATCTCGTCTACATGTTGCAATGTCCTAATATTTTTGTGTCTGATGTAAAAGTCTTACTACTCATCAAACTCATCTTACTTGTCCTAAGTATCATTTTTTCTTTACAAAAAAAGCCAAACTCCTAAATGTTACATGTTGACTTGAAATGTTGAGTGCGCATTTAATTCTTATGGAACTTGAAAGATTTTGAAACTTGCAGGTGCTGGCACCTCTTAATCAGTATGAAAATACTGTTGTAATTCAACACCCAGTTCATCCCTTTCTTCCACATCCATCCTACTAAAATCCGAACATCTATTTTTCTCCAGTGGCACAGCTGAAACAAAAAGTGCCACCTGACAGACAGGGGGAAACTCAAAGGAAAGGAATCATGAACTGAAACCCACCTATGGACGAGAAGAAATGCAATCTTTTCTGGAAAATGTAATTCCTGAAAAATTCAACAGAGAAACCACCTTGGTAAGAACAAAACAAAACAAAAAAAGCTCTGACTGATAACATCAGCTTATGACAAATCAGCCGTACAAGACTGAATTTATCTAGCAGTCAGAAATCTCAGAGGATTGTGATTGTTTTTATTAATCTTTTTGGATGCTGAACAATACAATTTTATATTTATTTAAATACATTTTTTAAATACAAATGGACTCCACTTCCCTTAGCTTCCCTGTCTCTTAGGGCACTTGTACAAATAATGCAGAAGACATGCTCCATGACATGCTCATTAACACTAATGGTACTACAGTAGATGAGAATTCAGTTATCACAATTAATCCTCTGGGAAATGCATCCTTCTGTATCAAAGTTCACAGCAATACATCTAAGAGTTTTTGAGAAATTTTAATCTGGACCAAAGTGGTGGACCGACAGATCAACACTGACATCTGAAGAGCCATGAGGCTGTAGACTAGTTCGCAGTGGTGCCATTTTTAAAGAAAGAAAATCCCTTCTGCCCTGGCTGTTTAAAACAACTTGACACAAAAAGGTGAACCGGTGACTGAAATTTATCCAAATGATAAAATACAGTATATATTGTATTATGCTGTGCTGCTATACACTGAGCAACAACAGAAATTATACTCAAGAAGTTTTTAAAGCCCCTAATTTCCCTCTGTGGCTCTTGATAAAAAAAGCTCACATTCATTGAGAGATGAGTTGTTCACATCAACATCGATAGGAACACAAACCCCTACTAACAGACCACTGCTGTCAGCACAACACAACACTTGTCCAGCAAATAACAACCATGCCAACTAGAACTCACAGCATATAGCATAAGTGTGTCAAAGCATCATGTGTCATTTGTACTGTTACGCAAGAGGTTGGCATGGGGATTCGGTTCCTTGAGTGTAAGATTGCAAACGGGACAAATCTATTTCCATTAGCTGAATGGTGGGACGGCATGCCGTGCAGATGAACTTTACATTAGCACATATCATTTATGAGCCAAGTCATTATTCAGTTGCTTTCACGCAGCTGTAGTGTAAGAAGAGTCTGAGGAAACTCAATGATCTTCCCACAGCTACATGGTTCAGGCCATGTCCATGTCCTATGCCACTGATGGATGTCTCATTGCCTCTTGATTGGCCAGTGAGAGATAGCTGGCCAAGAATTTTGTTGTCTAGTTGTACGGGTACATTTAACCTGGTTGCTAGGCTACAGCAGGTGATAGGTACTATGTATGTACCAGGGTTAAAACAATATGTTTTTATAAATATTGAATAATATACTAATTATTTCTGCATTTAGACAATTAATTGCTGTTTTACAAAATGTCGGAAAATATTGTAAAATGCCCAATGTTATTTGCAGCAGTCTGAAGTGGTGTCTTCATAGTGCTTGTTTTGTCAAACCAATATTCCAAAGGCCCAAAGATGTTTAAGTTACAAAGATAGGCATCAAATCTCACAGCTGAGAAGCTGACCTCAACAATTTCTCAGTTATCAAAGTTGCTGCAGATGAAATGTCTGTTCATTGTTTAGATGATTGATTTATCAAATCGTTTCAACTCAGTGATAGCTAAATTTTGATATCAATACTAAAACAAGGCCTATGAACATGTTTTACCACAAATATCCAAGCCAAACTACTTATATGGTCATTCAATGTTTTCCAAAAGGCCACACAGGAACATTGACTGTATACTATACAGTGTGGATGGACAGTATTTCGATTTAAATAGTAAACTTTTTAATGAAAGAAAAAGTGAATAAATATTAATCCTAATAAGCATTCAATGTATATACACACACAAATATGTTTATATATATCAAAAGAATTTTCTATTTCTACATGTCCACAAAAAAAGCACTTTCAATGACCCAAGCCTATTTATGTGAAAGGCCCTGTGGAAACCATGAAGTGGCTTTTGCTGTCTGGCAACTTCCAAGCTCTTGATATTAAGTGCCTTGAAAATATTTTAATACAAACCATAAATCTTATACCAGTAATGTTATATTTCAATACTGATGCCTTGTCAGTAAATTTGGGGGAAGTTGATACAAAAGTATTCGGCCTATTATTTTTTTAAAAAAAATTCCTTGATATCTAAACATAAAACAACATGAGATTTAAGGTGCCTCAGCATGTAAGATAGAAAAAACCTCTACCTATCAACCAAACCTAGAAAAAGGTTATTTCAGTGCAAAAGTTGTCAAGACTGAGCAATGGAAAAGACAAAACAAATCAAAACTGAAAAAAACAAAACAAGAAAACTTACAATTATTCAGAAAACAAGGAAAAGAAATGATCACAGTAACCGTCTCCTTTTGACGAGTACACACTGCATACGAAAAGTTTCCTCTCTACATGATACAAATATTGAGCACTCAACAAACTCAACATTTAGAACCCTATGGTTCCAAGGGGCTACATGACAACAGCTGACAGGACACGTTGCCCTTTGGTGCATCATCTTCTTAAGTGGATAAAAGCTACAGCTAATTGCACACTCGTAAATGGCCCTTACATTTTCATTGCTTCTGGGGGAAGTAGTTGACATTAGCGTGGCATGCTGAATATTACAAGCTGCTGTACACTGAGAATGACAGAGAACCATTAGGCAGCTGCGCTACTTCCTTTCAACGTTTAAGTTGCCGCTGTCTGCATTCAGCAATTCTTATTAACTGCAACTGACAATTATTTGCAGTGAGTCAGAAATAAGGATCACCAGGGAGTGAATGATTAAACAACCAGCATGACAGGTGCATTAGAGGAGAAGATGTGGGGGTGCTTACGTGATGACAGCCTTTTTAACTGTTGCTAAAATTTAGTGTCTTGTACATAAAATTGTGCTTTAACAAACAAACAAATGATGGTTTAGGTTTCTAAAGCTGTTTTAAGGAGAGAAAAGATGAACTTAAACAATGCCCAAAGAATGCAGTCAAAAAAACACAAAAATATCGAGCAGAAGACCAGGAGAGACACTGCTGAGGTAAGCATGAGGAGTAAAGGAGTGTGACTCACTGTGTCTGCATGTGCGTCCTGGTTGTCCATGAGCTGCACCAGTGTGGGGCTGTGTTTTGACTTCCTGGGCTTGGAGATCCACTCAGCCTGACCACTCTGGCTTTCCTGTGAGTCTATGCCGCTGCCCGTGTCCTCCCCGCTGCTGCCCAGTCTGCTCCGACCACTCAACGGGACGTTTTCCTTGTTGGTGTCTGCTGTGATGGGCGCAGCTCTGTCTCAGAGAGAAGAGAACACTGAGGAAATGAGACATCCATCTTTCATCTCACTCTCTGTTGCACACATTGGTCTGTCTTCATCAGTTTGACATGGAGTTAAAAGTGCTTCAGAAAACTAAATGATGATAATATCTCATTTACTTATACCCTTTCCAACAGCTAATGCTGTTTAGATTTAGTGCTAATTCTGTTTACTGTCCACGGTCTTATTTTCTACTGTCTTTGGTATAATGTACTCCTCTCATCCACGTGTCACTGATCTCTCAGACGCTACCAAATCTCCATCAACAAGGATTAGCCTCTTACTGCTGTGATTCCAGTTGTTATGACTGTTTCACATCTTAGTGGGTGAGCTTACCACAAAGACTGAAACCGTTCAATTTTTCACTGTTACCAAAACACCAACTGAAAGTAGTAGCATTTCAGTGAAGCACTCAATTTGGGCTTTGGTAATAAATAGCATCTTATTGTGCCTAACCAATACTGTGCAAGTTGTGGAGACCCCAGTATTTTATACTAGTGTCCTGATGGTCAAGAGAATTTAAATCAACCATCATAATGGGGCCTTACTTCAGAAAAATATGTATGGTTGTCAAGAGAGACAAATCATATTTGGATCCAGTTTGAATTGTATCACCAATTCATCCTTTGCTCAGCCCTGCCCTTCAAACACAGACTAGCCAATTATAGTGTAGCATAGACCAGCTCTGACAAGGGGCCGACCGACAACTATATGACTGCTAAATTGACTTACGTAATCGGTTTAGGTTTTCTTCATTTTCTGGCCGACAAGCTTGTTATGGTTAAAAGTTGTGACAAGAGCACTTGTAATTGTGATACTTGTTACTTAGAGAGGTTGGAAGGAGTTGAACATCTCTTCACCCTTTCCTAAACCAAAGTGTTGAAAATTGTAACTGTTGACATTATGCTGTAGATAAAATTGTTCAGAGTCCTCATTCCCAGTTGAACCCCTCAAAGATCAACAAGTGCCGCTATATCTGCTCCAAGGCAAGTAATTACTTTTGCTAACCCTAAAATGAACACTGCCACATTAAGATGTAGTTATCAGATGTTGGCCTAGCCAGCTAAGCTTATATACCTGAAGTCTGGAGAAAACAGCTCTAGGTTAACATTTTGCAACTTGGTAACAATAACCCAACAACAAAAACCAACTTTGCAGCTGCACAGTGATCTGTAGACTTTAGACTTCATCTTCGTAACATTAAGCTGTTTTTTGTCGCTGAGTTAGTTTGACATCCTGTATAAACCCTTCAAGGGCATATGAAAGACCCTTCTGTCTGCTTCTCTTCGTGCTAGCTCTGGCAGTCTAACAACGAAGGGACAAACAAATTGTGAATTACACATATTGTCTGATGTTTGTCACATGAAAAGAAAATTTTGCAAGGCAAGAAAGTCGCAGTTTGTCATAAAACTGTTGAAGTCTAAAACTCTAAGTATTTAGAAAGACTATAGCCTACACTTGAAGGTTGCATAAGTAACGTCATTCAAACCTTTTATTACAGAGCCGACTAACTCATAGCATAGATGCAGCTTTTGACATGGCTGGACTTGTATTGATTTTAACCCCTTTTAACACCTCCAAAAGGCTAAAGTGAAATGTGCTTAAGTGACGGTCTTGTAGGTGCTGGTATTGCACAAGATGGGAGGTGTACTGCAGTTCACTAAAACTAAATGGTACTTCACTATCTTTGCAAAAACTATGATTTTATTGATTTGCAAAAATATCTTTGAAACTGACACCAGGACATCATCATATGTTTAATTGATGGCACAAGTCAAAGGGAATCAAAAATGATTTTTCTCTCTTTAATGACTACTGTACATATTTCTTCTGATGTGGGGTCCCCTGGGCTATGCCGGAAAGGGTGTGACTTCAACTGTCTGTAGGGAATTTAAAATTTTATTCCATTAATTGCCCAGCCCCAGTTATAAGTTCCAGATTTTGCAGAGCAAAATACAAACTGCCACCACTTTTATGTAGGTACCATCAGCTACCAGTGTCATGACTTGTCAGACCTTTTGTACATGGCTCTGTCTTTGAGTGTCTGTCTGTCCTCCTGCTCCTCTCTCCGGTGTCGACGTCTCTGTCGAGCAGTTAGTGTCACACTTGGAGAAGGTGGAAACAGAGTGAATTCACAGTCCCTTGAACTTTGATCCCCTGCTGGGTTTACATTGAAGAGGTGCTGCTCCACTGCTGAATGGATTGTCCTGTCCAGGAAACTATGGAAAAAATTAGCAACTGTATGTTCAAAAACAGTTCCACGGAATTTAAAAAATACCTCTTCATTAATCCATTGAAAACCTGGCAACGCTACACTGCATTTAATGCCATTATGGTGATCATGAAAAATGTAACTTACTTCACCACTTCTGGTCTGCAGTGGACAGGGGAAAGGTGATTACTGAAAGAAAAACAAGAGAGGAAGAAGATTAGTTACTGCTTCAGAAACAGGTGGTCACAACAGGTCACTGAGCAACGCTGAAAATGCCCAGGCTCAGAATCTGCCCCTACCAGATCAAGGCAACTACTTTGCATGAGTGAGTGTGAACTTCAGCTGTGTTCGGAGCATAAGTACGTCCTCTAAGAGCAAAGTGGCTCGCTTCTATGACTACCAACAAGTCCTCCAGTAGAGTACACCTCTCAGTAGGTACTGCGACAATAATCTATGGCTTCATCTTAACCTCTCTTTGTAATACATTTGTAATTTGAACACAGAAAATACAGGTGATAGGTGGTTATGTGTCTGTTCTTTGTATACCTGTATTACATATTATACAAGAGTCTGCCTCATTAAAAACAAGTTGCAACATTAACTAAATAGTTCGGTTTGTCATTGTAAGTGAGACGGTTTTCTATTAGAATAAAACAGAAAAATATTAAATTCAATAGAGAATCTAACTCAAAAAGTATTTGAAGCACCTTCACTGTATTGTCATTGACTCTGTTTGTTTTGACATACAGGAAGTCAACCATCAGGATTTCTAAAAAGCTTAAAATCATCTAAAAACCAAATGTGGTAATTTTGAACCAATCACCATTTTTACTTTCCAATTAGACTCTTTAGCTTTTACCACCTCAATAGTTTTTAAGTCACTAAATTTGCTTTTGCTGGAGAGCAGCTACCTCAACATGTATGAGGTGACCTAAAATTTTTTCTATAAACACTTGTGTTGACAGTAATAGCACAGCTTGGCAGAGGCCACGTTTGGTGCACTGATAGAGGCAAAGATAATACTGGAGTGATTGTGTGAAGGTGACAGTTGTGAACTTCTGTAAAATGGCATGGCAAGGACATCTATTGACATTATCAAAGCTGTAAACAAGGATAATGTATCAGCTGAAAAGGTGGTACGCCCTATACTTTGATAACCAAATGATCATTTTGATGAGTTTATGAAATTATAACAAGAAGTATAGTGGCTGTCCATGTGAGGTGCTTTTTATTGTTAGTTTTAACATCTAAATCCAGTAAGACAACACAGTTCCTTCTTTTGCACTTCAGTTTCATGTATTCAGAGAGCTGTGAACTATAAAAGACAGACAAGAGCCAAAGTCATGTCAACTAAAGCTCACAGGTGCTGCACGGGCAGCAGACCAAACCGCTCAATTATCTCTGGGCACAGCATGAAAAATATTAGCCCACTATCTAACAATAGATGAGGCACTGCGTGCAATAGGTTAAGGCAACAGAAAATGGTTTAATGGCTTACTGATGTTGTCTTAACTTTGGACCTTAATGCCTGCAAATGTCAGAGGCACAAATTCATCAAGTGCAGTGGATACATTAAGACCTTAAAAATGACAACTTTTATAGACTGTCTACTCTTAAGTAAAGGAGGCAACAGGATCAGTTACTTGTATATAACTAAAATATGTGCAAGGGAAGATGGTTAGCCAAGAAATTAAGTGTACCACAGCCTATGGTACAAACTTATTATTATTAATACTGTAAGAGTTTAAGATTGCAGTCCTGAAATTTTCTGCTTGTGACTACTTAAAACAAAGGAATGTCTACTTCGCAAAAGTAGTGGGACTTCTCATTCAAGGATTTGACCTTAATTAGGACTTTTTCAGGCAACCAAATAATGTATTTCATTTCTGAGACTGTTACCTTTTAAGTTGTTTATGATATACAGACAAAAACAGTTGTGTTTGAACCTTCATATCTACCTGGAAATTATAGTGTTAAGGACTGTAGTTAGTTTTTTAATCACATCCTAAAAAATGCTAACTCTGCTCTTGCACACATCTACAATCCATTTTTGTTTGCCACGTGAAATCAGGTTTCTAATGTGTCCGCTCGTGCCACATTTAGCATGTTAATGAAATAAACAGCTGAGCATCTCTGCCTGTGAGTAGTAATTAAATATCTTTTGGCAGTTATCATCGTTCCAAATAGACTTCAGGTTGGCACGGCATAAATGAAGTGTGATTAATCACCAGAGGAAGTGACATCTCAGGCTAAAAAGACCTTTGCACCTCTTTAGTTTTAACTAAAGATGTAACAGTGTGAAACCATTGTGGTATGAGGCAGCATATTTGCCTAGTGTGTAATGGTGACAGTCTTAGTCATAAGCTACTGGAAAAAGAAGAGACCATAGGCAGGAGGGTGAATCACTACATCTGAAACAACAAAAATATCCCCACCACAACATGAATGAGTCAAGAAAATGATCCCCTCTTTAACACAATAACTCAGACATCTTCATATTTAAAAGACATATAAGGTCTAATGTTTAATCTTTTTGAATTTTGCAACTTGTCAGCTGTTTCTTGTTTTTGGCGTGACTGTGTCTCTGAGATTTACTGAATTACGTCAGGCCAGTCATAAAATGATATGTCTGGCATTTTAATTCAACAATTATTGTTTCCGTGAATGTGAATTCAAAAAGCCAGCAGTGCAAGTCTTTGTTTAACGAGAGCTTAAAATTGGTTTTGTATGATTGCTTCAATCAGAACCCTCTAGAAAATTCCACGCAAATAGTAATAAGAACATAATAATATGTTTCTCAGTTGGTGTTTGTGTTTAAAAGTCAAGTGTTCTTATGGGCATAGAAAGCAAGACGAAAACAACTCCAAAGCTTCCACGGCAAAGCCTTATAGCATTTAAATCCCTCGCACTGTGTACCCAGGGGCGTCCATTCAGGTAATCCAGTATTACACCACAGTCAGGACCTTTAGAGACTTTGGTCAACACACACAAAAGAAAATTATGTTGATCTATGATCCATTTTGACTGGGCTGAGGCTAAGCTCCCATGTGGCAGTCTGAGAGTTTCTGAATGAGAAGGAATGCACGTAGACTTCAGCAGGGAGAGAGACTGTGTGCAAAATATGTGTGTGACAAAGTACAAGTAGGCCTGAAGTTACTCATTGATGAACGTGAGAGAGAAAAGTGAATGGGAGCAAGACAGCAAGAGGTTAAGAGGGAGAGAAATCACCAGACAGTAGTCTTAAGGCCTTTGCACACTGAGTCATTTTTTTTCATGTGAAATTTACGCATGCTTAAATAAATAAATAATAATAATAAGAAGAAAAACCTCATGTAATGTCAATCATATTTACATACGAACCCCCAAATTTTTGTATGTCATTATTTTTTTTGGGACAGGTTTGATTTTTTAATTTTTTCTTCATCCATCCAAATTGTTTCAAGGGCTGTTTGAAAAACAATGAGAGAGAGACAGAGAGAGAGTCTCTTTTTTTTTTTTAGGAAAAAAGCAATGAAAACATTTGATTCAATGAACAGTAGCCATTGAGCCACATCAGCTCTAAGGTTATATCGGAAAACAACACCACAAAGGTGTCAACCCCAAATGATTGACTGAAGAAGGAGCTGTTAACACTGACTGAATAAGCTGAGGAGGTTTGTCTTACGGTCAACAGACACTGAGGGTAAACTGGGAAACGATGACAGTAGGCTCAGTGAAGATTAATGTGTGATTATAAAAAAAGGTGTGGTGAGGTTGTAAGGAAACGTTATCACTCACGTGAAGAAACATGAGGTTGTATATTGCTATGATGTTTTGTTATTCAGCTCAATGGTCAACAGGTTCACTTTTATCACCAAGACTGTGTCTTCTGCTTCAGCACTATTGCCAAGAAAATTTTTAACTTCAACAGGCTAATAGCTGTTTCACATAGTCAGATATTAATGGCCTGCAACTAAAGGTTATTTAACGTCATTATCAATAAATTTGCCTGGTTTATCATTCTTTTTTGTTGAAGCAATATTTCACTGCAAAACTAATTTTTGTGTATCAATTACTCACCCTTACATGTCCTGAAATGAAGAATACATTTTTTTTCTTTTAACATTATTCCACGGAAAAAACTTTTTACGTAAGTGTGAGCTACTCACTTTAGCTGCTTTTGCTGGCAGTTTATGGAGATACAGTTTCAAAAACATCAAAACCATCTAAAAACGTCCATTAAAAAATCTCAGAAGCTTTGTGTGGTATGATCCAAGTCTTCTTTATCATATAGGCTCAATGCTTTCACACAACATTGTTATTTTGGCTAAAAAGCTACTAAATCCAACATATTCAGTACATGGTTCCCTGTCACGTGCCCTGCCAAGTGCGTGCATTAGAGGTTCTCGGGCTTGAATGAGGAATCCCGCCTCCCTGTTTAAAGAATTTTGATCCTATGACACGATAAAAAAGCCTTGGTTTATATTACACAAAGCTTTTGAGAATTTTGGATGGACATTTTTAGATGGTTTAGATGTTTTGAAACTGTCCCTCCATAGACTGCCAGCAAAAGCAGCTAATGTCAGTGGCTCGCATTTTTGGAATTTTCAGATTCTTCAACTTAAGGCACCTAAGGGCAAGAAACTGATATACAAAAAAACAGTTTTGTAGTGAAATATCGCTTTAACAAATTCATGAATAGTTTGTACAATGGCAACAAATAGCAACATTGTAGATCCTAAATACATCCATTTTCCAAAGCATAGCAGCAAATCCTCTAAATGAGAATACGGAACAAGAGAACATTTTTAATATTTTTGCATATTTTTTTAAAATGATCACTCAACTATCAAAATAGTTCCAGTTATTATTTTTCCTATGCTTACTAATTTACAAATCATAACATTCATCATTCAGAAACACACTATCTTCATCCAGACATGTCTTGCTTAAGGGGTTCATCTGAAACATGTGCTGTGGCTTCTTCATCCACCACAATAACCAAACAGTTGCACGTGCATGCTGTCCTGCTTTCACTCTGATGAAATGGTGGTTCCATTGTTTCCGATAATAATGCACTAGGCAGCACAGAGCCACTTCCCCCACACCTCCACTTCAAAACAACAGACTGTCACCCAATTCTGCTCGCTTTTTAAGCAAACAGATGTGCCCTACCTCATGTAGAAAGGAGATATTGGCCTCTCTTCTTCTTGGGAGCTGAAATATAAGAACAAACACGTGTATGTAATCAATTACAGGATGTGGTTATGAAGGCTACAGCGTAAAAACTTCCAGCTCCCCCTATCATCACTACATGTCACTTGGGCAGAAAATAGGAGCATAAGGCTGGCTTTTGTCTGCAGAATAATAGCCATGCAGTGCTACAGATCAGTGGCTTTGTCGAACTTGTCTCTGGTAATTACTATTAACCAAAATGAAAAACGGGTGCTGCTATAGAACATAGGCTGTTGCCATTGGATGCATGCAACACATGATAAAATTATGCAACAATAAGAGGAACCCAGTGTCAAGACTGAATGTTGATATACTGCTGTTAATATATTCATATTCTGGCACCTACAAGCTGAAAAATTTCAAAATCACATAGTCTAGTTTGCCCAAGAGGTACTCAATATCTTCTCTAAAGTGGAGGCAGGGATAAAAACTCTGCAACCACACCTGAACTGTTAGACCATATAAAAAAATAAAAATAATGTTGAATCACTGACTCTTGGATTGTTCTCCAAAGCAATTTTACTAGAAGCTTTACTGCAAATTTGTAGATAATTTCACTCACTGTTACAGATAAAACAATTATACAGTTCATTAACTTTTCCACTGATGGAAAATACTTAGATTTTTCTTAGACTATTTTATGCAAAGATGCCAAAAATACCCTTGCTCTTGCCCCACCCTCTTTTTTATTCATTCATTTATCTTTTTATTTTAATTCTTTTTTTTTTCTAAATTGGGTTCTGGACTCTTGGTGAGACAAAACAAGTAATATGTTCAAACCACACTGGATTCTGGGAAAATGTGAAGAGAATTTGTCACAGCTTTTAGACATTTTACATATTATAAACAAAACAAGGAAATTATCAAAAGCTTAACTGATTAAAAAAAAACAATTGTTAGTTGCAGTGCTATATTCTAAATATTATCTGACTATCAGTCCAAAATATCTCAAGCAACATTTGTTGTTTTAGTTCGTACAGAAATCTAAGTTTTCTGTCCTTTACCCTTTTAGGTATACTGCTCAGCAGAAGCCAAAAGAAGTACAAAACATTGTTGATAGAGTTGCAAAAACTGTTCTGCTGTTAGATGGGTTGACAAGGAAAATAAAATGGACAGCATTAGACTCACACAATTTTAATGTAAGATAACTTTGGCAACTCCATCTATAAACAACCAGTCTGATTGTAGGTTGCAAACTTACACAATTTAATTTAAGATAACTTTGGCGAATATAAACTATCAGTCTGATTGTAGTTTGTAAACACATTGAGTCCCAGCTGTTTAAAAACCAAGGAGGGGAGAATGGGTTGTTGTTTAGTGGATCAATCAGTGAACATTTGGTTCTTTGGTGTGTTTTTGTACATGACGTGCGTTCATGTGGGTTACGGAAAGGGGCAAGCATGTCAGGGGAGGGGAAACTGCCTTGGCTCTTGGACAGCACCTCAACAAGTTCAAAACAAAGGATTTAGGTTTCAGTTCAGGCAGGAATTGAAATGGGCCATGGTTTGTTGACTTCAAAAGTCTCAAATGACACAATGTACGGGAAAATGTGCCTGTGTTCCTTGGTGCAGATGTCCAAATTCTTTCAGAACAACAGTGGTGAATGTTTTTTTTTCCTCAAACCCATGTTCTTAACTGGTGTTACACAGTCTGGCAAGCGTATTAAAATAATGTGTGCTGTCCCTGCTGCCGTGAATTGCAAAAGTGGAAATCCTGCTTACCCACTACCTTACTGAGGGAATAACAAGAAGCTTTGTAGGGTTATTCGGAAAAAGCCTGATCCCTCCGGGTGAATGGAAAACTACCAATGACAAGTTGGTAAATCTGGACACGCTCCACTTTTTCAACATTTTTAAAAATCTCCTTCCTCCCTGCCCAAGCGTACTGCACTATTTACAAAATACACTAACTCTCTACAGCACACAACAACAATTTATTTACTGTAATTAAGTTCTCAGTTTCTTATTACATCTCAAATTTGAACTTTCTTTCTAGGTCTTTGGCTAAATGCTGCAGACTACAACTGTGATGTTTTGTTTGTAATTTAATTTTTAACACTATCTTATCATTTGTTGTTTTTTTTTGTCGATTTGGGATTTGTGTCTCAGCTCTGCTGTTTAGCCTCTAGTCCATTCAGGACCCCAAAATCATCTGTTTTCAGATGCGTGCTTGACATTGTTAGAATATCTCAAAGTGCAGATTGTGTGGTGGTCACGACCTTAAGTATTTGTTGGATAAGCCTGGCTAAGCTATGTTGGTATATGCTCATTCCAGCATAGGAAACGGTGTAAAAGCAGTACTGAGTCACCATGCTTTAGGTTTTAACCTGAGGCATAAATAAACCTGCAGACAAATATAATGATAAAATATGATAGTCCTCAGTTTTTACATTCATTTTGTTCTGTGGCAGGCCACTTTATCATGAGCATTTGCTTTGCAACTAGTTACAGACACAATAAAATAAAAATGCCGCAGAAAGAGACTATTTGTATTTGATTAATGTTAGTGGCTAAAAGAATTTCACATGCTTAGTTAAAATTAAGGTTGTTGAAAAGACGATAGCACAAAGCAACATCTTCACATCTGGTTATCGATTTGAAATCCATTGTGCTCACACAAAAGCAACAAATCTTCACATTTGAGGGGCATTCGTGCTTGAAAAGTTGTTTTAACGATTATCAAAATTATTTTTCCATTACTAGTTAAAATACATTCAGATGACCTTACAAATTGTTTTGGTAGCACCTGCAGTCAACCAGGTATCTGAGGTTAAGTTAGTTCTGTCACTGAACTTAAACTCAGTCCATTGAGGGGCCACTGTCCTGAATGAGATCAGGAAAAAAACAAGACAAAAGGAAGGAATTAAAAGTGCTCAAAAACCAGCTTCACCCAGCCAGCAGGTTCTCGCTGCTGTAAGTATGTGCTGTCGGGCTTTCAGGCTGATGGATAAGACTATCTGACAGAAGGCCAAGAATATTTTTAAACCCTCAGGGGAACCTGCACTCACACCACACTGCAATGTTCCTCACTCCCACCTATGTCCAAGGGGCTTCTAAGAAACCCAATGGTTACATCACAAGGTTCACTGAACCATGGCAACTCCACACAAAAGCCACTATGCATCCGCCATGGACAACTACCTTTGCCGAGAGCATAGTAAGTTCACATGACGCTGCTATGTTAGCTCACGTGGCCTGTTTGGTGAATGAGGCTGCTGTCATATTTCAGGCACAGGTGAGAGCATTGCATTCAAAACCACTGGATTCATATTTTTGACAAAGCGGAACTAAAGCATTATGTTTACAGTGTTATGTGTTAAGCATAGTTACTGCTAAGACTGATTCAGTGTAGATGCTGACATGTTGATACACAAGAGGATCTAAAAAATGGAGCTACTAATAGGAAACCTTGAGCATTATGAGTTATGCTTTAGCAGAAGCTGACTGTGTCCTGAGCGAGCAGAGTGACTAAGGACAGAGGTAGTTCCTGAGATGAAAGGGGGGCACTGTGTTTAAAATCTAGTACAAATATCATCAGATAAATCAAAAATAAGATTTAACACCAACAATTTGTAAACATTGTTGATACAAATTGTGGTTTTGTATCTAGAACACTACAAGAAAACAAAAGTCATGAATGAAAAAAAAAAATGTTTTGAAAAAAAAAACCAGCATGTTGATTGATACATAAAATGTTAAAACATAACTAGTTCATTTTGTCTCTGTGGATTTGTTTTGTTCAGCTGTATCATAGTTGGCTATGCTTCTGTAACATGATGCCACAGAGGTCTGACACATACCTATGGAAAGTGAGAGCAAGCTGACAAGCTGGCATTAGAGCAACTATAAGTACGAAAACACAGATGGATCCACGAATGGAAAAATATCATATATTTGCTGTAGGTACAACTCTGATTCCAAAACAAAATGTCATCATTGCAAACAAACCAATAACTGAATCGTATTAATGCAATCCTGAGCTCATTTGGTAATATTCTCTACACTTCTTTTCCAATTATGACATGATCACCGGCTGCTATCAAAGAACCTTTTCACTTGTGAAATTTTTCAAATGTGTTCATTCAGTCTCTTGTTGCCTCTGTCCCAACTTGTTTCGGACAGGCTGCTGGCACTAAATTCACAATATGCATGTATTTTCAATGATCAGTGATGTTAGTGAGGAACACCATTAAATACAGTGTATTGTCTTCGTACTGTTTTGTTTTAATTATCACACAAAAAGGGCAGAAGTCAGGCACTCCATGCATCAAAAATTTAACTAAGAGGAAGAAAATACATAAAAAGCCTTAAGCCTTAAGGCTTTTGGCTTTTTATGCATTTTCTTCCTCACTGTTACATTTTCAAAGCTTAGAGTGCCTGATTTCCTCACATTTTATTTATGTTTCACATGGGATCCCACCTACTTAAGAATGTTAGTTGTACTTCAAATTTAAACTATTTTTTTTATAAAAACTAAAACATCTTTAAATATTTTTTAGCTCCAGTATACATAATATGTCAAACACTACTAATAAGTATCAAATGTCTTCATCTATTTAGGATGGTAAAATCATTTAGTGTTCAGTCTTATAATCATTTCTGCAAACTGCTGTCTGTTAGTAAATACCAGTGAGTTCAGACTGCTGACGCAAATCACTGGTGTCCCCCGACACGCTGCCTGTACATCAGTCACCCAATGTGACCTGACAAGGAGAATTTAAGAGCATACAGGAATTCTACCAGGAGATTTACTGATACACTGACATGGTGAGGAGAGCACACAGAGGTTTTATATTTGCCAGTGAAAGCTGCAGTTGGTAACTCTGGGGTAAATATCAATAACTTTTTGAGTTCTATTTGAAACAAACAAAACAAAAAGTCATAATACCATTCATGAATAGTTTGTACAATGGCAACAAATAGCAACATTGTAGATCCTAAATACATCCATTTTCCAAAGCATAGCAGCAAATCCTCTAAATGAGAATACGGAACAAGAGAACATTTTTAATATTTTTGCATATTTTTTTAAAATGATCACTCAACTATCAAAATAGTTCCAGTTATTATTTTTCCTATGCTTACTAATTTACAAATCATAACATTCATCATTCAGAAACACACTATCTTCATCCATTGTCTTGCTTAAGGGGTTCATCTGAAACATGTGCTGTGGCTTCTTCATCCACCACAATAACCAAACAGTGATGAGCAAACTGTTACACGTGCACGCTGTCCTGCTTTCACTCTGATGAAATGGTGGTTCCATTGTTTCCGATAATAATGCACTAGGCAGCTTTTTGAGTTCTATTTGAAACAAACAAAACAAAAAGCCATAATACCCATAGACAGCTATTAGTAAGTGACACGGTCTGAGACTACAGTGAGATCTCTGTGTTTTCCCATGCCTTTGTATTCAAGATTGGCAAAAATCCTAAGGCTCTCATCTGATTTGCCCAACCACTAACGCTCTCTGTACTCTGTGTCCTGACTGGCAGGTCTATGCTGCACTTCTTAGCGACAGGTGACATGGGTGCAAGCTAATTAGCCGTTTGTGCCTTACACTCTGATTAGCCTTTGCCAACAATACAGTGTCTACAAAACACTGTCAGTTGGCTCAAGCTCAAGCTGAGACGACCGGTTTAATCTGCTACAACTTTTCCTGAAACAGTTTCATCTCAGTTCTAAATAGACGTTAAAGAGGGAGGGACAACAAACAAAATAAATCACGAGCCTTGGGCAAGTTGCTTGCTACATATTACAGCTAACGTTAGCTTGTTCACTCGTCAGCAAAAGCTACCTACTGTAACTTCAACGTAAATAAAAACATCTCTTTTATTAAGAGTGATGGTTGGCCTCGTGACCTTGGAGCTAAAGACCAAAGAAAAACAGATGTTGAAATTTTTATGCTATATTTTTTTAAATGATAACAGTAATTGTTGTTACAGAAAATGAAAAAAGTACTAAACATATAATAAAAAACATTTTATATGAAATCTGCTGTACAAATTATAATTAAAATTTCAGATTTTTTTTTTAAATATAAGGGGGTTCAGTGAGATTTGTAACTGAATATATAGGTGTGTGTAAGAGAGCACACAACTCTCTGTATGTGTGTGTGCCGTACGGTATGGTGCTGACATTGTTTAAGATTCTTATGAATGTCATAATAATGGTAACTGGTGTTTGGTGGAGAAGAGGTTTCAAACGTTTGAGCAGTGAGATTTTTAGACAAACAGTGCAGGTGTGATCAAAGCCAAGGTTAATGCTAGTCCGAGCCCTTGGTCAGAACAGCAAGAACCCCAACAACAGACACAGCTGTAGCCTTGCTATTCCAGGACTGAGGACACTCGACGCCGAGCGGTTCCAGTTTCAGCTTCTTATAATAGGCTTGTTTGCATGCCAAAGGCACATTGCCACCAGGCTTGGGCTTTAGATCCCTGATTGCTGTCAGGCACTTAGGATTCTTCACCCTCACCCTAGGCTGATAGCACATCACCTATGCAAACAGTAGCTATTACATGGTCATTTACCACCGCTTGTTAAATAGTTTTGGAGTTTTGTTCTGTATTTAGCAGTAAAGTTTTGTGTTATATGGTGTTAGGTTTTTCAATTTTACAGCTGTCATAAAGTAGCACGCTAAGAGATAAAGCCATGATCCACGAAAACATAAAAACTGCAAGAGTGACTGATTATATTTCACTGAGAAGAGGAAGAGTTTCCGGTATATGCTTTACTTTTTTGATCTTGTTAAAAGGCTTGAGATATTTATTTGAAAAGCAGGTCTTACAGATAATACATAAAAGCACAAGGTGCACATATAGCATCTCTAAATATATTAATCTCTGACTTTTACTCTACATAGTATAGAATATATCCCACTTTTTCAACTTGAAACACATAATTGTTTGTCCTCATCATTTTCTATTTGACACTGACCTACTTACGGCCTCCATGCTGCCAGTGGGGCTGATGTCCAGGTGGCTGACTTGAGAGGCAGTGTCAAGGGTACCCTGTGGAATTGTGGCTGTGTTCATTGCCTCTGAACTGGGGCTCCTCAGCTCGGAGGTCAGAGGTAAGACTATTGGTATGGACAGGGGCCTTGCATGGGGCAACTCAGCAGAGCGGCTTGGCTGAGGAAGGATGTGAGTCATGTTTTCGTTCTTCCCTTTAATCACCTGTTTTACAGAGAGAGAGAGAGAGAGAGAGAGAGAGAGAAAGAGAGAGAGGGAGAGATGCCAACAACAGGTGAGTCTCGGGACAGGACACGTGAGACAGCTCCAGGCATAAATGACACACAGCTACTTACAATTCCGCACAATCAAGCTCATCATACTGTACAACCTGCACATACACAAACACTGGAACTTCCAATCTTTTCTCAGGTTACTTTAAAACATGAACTGGAATATCTCTGTGGATCAAGAAGACAGTCATCACCTATAGGAAGGTGAGGGGGAAAAAAGAGGTTAGCTAGTAAAACTGAAAGGTTAGACTAATGTTTGCCTTACCGTGTTGACCTTGAGTGGGTATAAACGGCGTGAACCGCCGACTGTTGTGTAGGAGAAGAACCGTAACCTAACTACAGCTACATTGTGAGAGCCCTTCTGCATTTTTACTGAGTTTTAACTAACAATGCCTCAAAGAAGGTGTCACAGAGCTTAGCATATATAGAGAGAGCTAGAACGGCTGATCATGAACACTGAGGCCAAAGAGTTGGCTGTCTTTGGTAGACAGAGTATGAACTGGGTATGACGCCAGCAGCTGAAGTATTGATGATGGACAAAAACAACCAATGCTAAAAGAGGCTTGGCAATAGATAAACACGCACTGGTTGATTTAAAAGGCTTACTTTTTCTCCTTTAAGCCAATTATCAGCAGAACATTTCCATTTGGGGTTTGACTTAATGGGTTGCTCTAGATCTATGGACACTGCTTCCATTTAGTCGGGGTGCACTTAATGGCTAAAGTTTTGGAAAGATACATAGCTCTTCAGGCTCTTTAGCTGGACCTAATATAGACTTTACTCCCCCACGCATCCCTACCCCCGGGCATCCTAATTGATTTTGCTAAATTTGTCATCCACAGACAAAAGATGTGGATATCTGTCTGTTATTTCTAGGGGAGATGTCTCAATACGAAAATCCAGGTAGAAAGCAGTTAATCACCACATTCATGGAGGACAACACCACTTCACATAAAATTCTCCTCTTATTCAATCATTACCACTTATTTTATATGGAATTCTGTGTAGAGTATTATAATATGTCCAATAAGAAAGTCCAGAAACTTTTGGTCACTATTTGTTTTTCTAACTCTTGTCTGCATCTCTTCTAAATTACATTAAATTTCTACCTGTATAATGTATGATGGTATTTACTGTGAGTTAAGAGTACATCATTTGACTCCACTATACCGTGTCTCATAATTCTCATTGCACACTCAACAAAATGACCAATAGACATGTGTGTGACGTATGTAACAATGTGCCGAGCAGTGAATGATTACAAACACAGTCATGGAAACTCAATCAGCCGCAGCTAAAAATCAAACTGCAGGGCCATTTTCAACACTTTTAACCACTGACCCGTCATGCTGCCTCCATTCCTTGTTCTCAGTTTCTGCCTACGCATAAACAAGAGCTCATACGGAGCAACAACAAGTAGGAGTTAGAGGATCAGATAGGAAAGATGCATGACAGCCCGAAATGAGGATATGACCTGGTTTCTAAATCATGGATTAACTAATAGTTTGTGACGAAAGTATCAAAAGACTGCAAATGAAGACAAATAACACACTTAAGACCTAATATTTTACTTTGGTGTACTTTCTCTCCACTAATCTCCTACAATGAAAAGACAGTTCTAGGTGGCCTCTGGTAACTGATCTCTATTTACTGACTGATTACAGCTCTTTTTCTCAGATGTCTAGTTTTTCTAAAGTGACTTTGCAATCTGATCCTTACCTGTTCTTGCTTGCACAAACACCACAACTACTTTCACTACACTTGACGAGTGGCTAATAGTGGAGGCACTTTTGCTTAATAGACTGCAACTGACATTTGGCATTTATTTCTAAAATGTATGAATTTATTTTTGTGGTCCTACAATGGCAACAAATGGTTTTTCTTGCAATGCCATGTTAATTCAAGAACAAGGAATAAACAATACTCTACCAGATTTAACTGTATTATTCCTGGAGTTCAAAGCTCACATATGAACATTGCTGTGTGTTGAACAAAGCACAAGTTCCCCTCTGATCACACATTCATGCTTTTATTGACAAATGTATTATAAATCAAACAGTTATAATTGACATATCTAGGGCACACTAATTGAACTGTGTGCATGTGTGTTTGTGTGTGTGGGTGGGAGGCAGGGGGTAGGATTGTTTGTTTGAGTGCTCCTCTGGCCCTCGCACTGACCTGAGGCTGATAAATACTTAATCAATCATGGACTAATATCACCTCGGCCTCATAGTGTCAAAGTAACAAACAAATAATCACCACCAAATACGTGGTGGTGATATGCGAGTGTCGATCAGCTCAAAACTAGTAATTTATAGTTAGTTAATATGTACATTATAACAAATGTGAGAAAACAAAACGGTGTTGAGTCTAGCCTGGAGAATGACACATTAAAAGAAGTGAGTCATTGGGAGTGTTTGGGAAATGCAAAGTAACTATAAAAGTTAATATTAAAAGTGATGATGAATCACTTGATAAATCATTAAGGAGCTGTAAATACCTTCTCTTTTTTCATAGAAAGAGAAGGAAGAAGACTTGTAGAAGTCTGTTGGTGTCAGCTTTTACTACAGAAATCAACCGCTGGATAGACAGAGTAGCACCCACTAGTGACATTGTTACGGCCAACATTCTGTCAGATCTTTGTCCAAGCAGACACTCACATCTTTATCAATTACTCAGATGACCTCATACTATAGTGGCATTATCTGTAGGTACTCTTGTTCTGAAAGCTGCTTTGTTATTGTTGACTTGTGATAAAGTAGAATCTAATTTTTCTCTGATCAGCTTACCGGTAACAAAGGTACAATTCTATGCAAGCTATCAAGAGATAATGTGCAGCTAATGCAACATTCTAGTTTGTAACGACTGTTTGACTAACTGTTAAATGTTTATTCTTTTTAACTCCCTACTCTTTGGACGTCATGTCTATGTCAATGGGATAACATCCTAAGCTGCACTTCCTGTGACACTTAAGTGTTTATCTTTCAGTGGTGATAACTTTCTTCAAGGCATTAAGCACCATATAAAAGTTATATGATGGCTGTTTTACTGTTGTGAGTTTCCTTGTTCCTGTGTTTTTTTGTTTTTACAATAACAAGGGTTAACGTTTTTTTAACGGAATCTTTTCCTCTTTTAAGGGCGGACCCAAACTTGGCCCACGTGTCCTGAACCATGCTGAAGCCTGACTGTCCCCTCTCCCCTCTCTTCCCGAATTCACACTGCTCCAATCTAACCCGAATGTACAACTATTGAGGCCTCTTTTTTAAATCTTATCATTTCTTTTTATTATCCTGTATCTGCACTCTAAAAAACAGTTGCTGATTTTTCCACTGCTCTTTATCTATACTTTGTATGTTGTTGTCTGCCTGAATTTAGGGTGAATCCCCCACATATAGCCACAGCAATGTCGGCGCTACATCTCTGTGCTCGTGCACGTGCATCCATACTGTGCCAAAGCCCACCTCTTCCGATCGTCTTAGGACCCTCAAAGCATGCCGTGCTTAAGTACGGTAGGGAGCACTCACACTAGTAAAACAAACTGGACTGTCCAGTTTGTTTGACATTGCTGTGACTGTTTGGGGAGGATTCACTTTAAATTCAGGCAGACAACAGCATCCAAAGGCCGCTTAACAAGCAGTGGAAAAAATTGAGACCATCTTTTAGATCGCATTTTTCAGAAAACAGTTGAACAATGTCATTACAAGATGAAAAACGAGTAAAAATACGGGTCACACTCCATAGATCAGGAGGCTCAAGCGTGCTCAGGCGCAGTTAAACCGGAGTAATGTGAGTGTGGGCCAGCGGGGGAGAGGGGAGGGGGGTCATTCGCGCTTCAGCACGGTGCAGGACAACTGGGCCAAGTGTGAGTGCGCCCTAAAAATCACTTTCACTGAAGTTGTTGTCCAGTATTGTTTTCACTGTTTCACAGTTGTTTCAAATAAAAACGGCAAAGGTCACTCACTGTTATTAACTCTGCTGGAGTTGTGTTAAAGCTTGCTGCATAGCTGTGAACCTACAAGAGCAGTGACTGTAGAGGAGCTTCCTTCATAGATTTAAGCTTAAAGCAACTTCAGGCATTTAAAAACATTTTCAAATTTAAGTTAAATCCCAGCTCTTCTAAAAGCAGAAATGCCTTCAGTAACTACTGAGGAAAGCAAACATCCTCCAACAGCAGATGTTTCAACCCTCCTTGGCTCATCTTGTTATCAGTCAGCATTTCTTTTATCTCCGTAGTGCCACTGGTCTTGATGTGACTGTGTCAAGGGTGTCAGATCTTTCTTTATTTAGAATTTTATTTAAACACAGCAGGCTGTCTTGGTGCCAAAATGTAGCCGACCTCACAGAAATTACTCATCATTTTTATCACATTTACAAATATGAATGTAAGAGCATCTAATTTGGCATCAGTGTGAGATCAAAGCCTCATATATTTCATTAAATATGGCTCTCCTTTTGAGCCTGATAAAAAAAAGAATGACCCAAGAGCTGAAATTCTACATCATCTCTACAAGCAGGAACCTTCTAAGCTTTCACTGTAATCAAATTCACTGAGTATAAATGCAGCTCTCGTGGCAGAATTTGTCTGTAATAACAGCACAACATAGAGGGAGAAGCATACCACAGCCTATGTTTGTGTCTCACTGTGAATAAACGTGTTGTTGCTTCCTGCAATAGATTGCCTTTATCAAATCATGTCATGTGACTGAGCAGCGAGGCCACAGGCATCAGAGGCTGTCTGAGAGATGGCCTTAGGCTAATCTGCACCAAGGCAACACAGCAGATAAGACAAACAGGAAGTATTTATTGGATCTGTGAGAAATAAGGCTGCATCAACCATTAGGCTGGACGCCTGAAAGTAGAGCAATGTATCACAAAACATAAAACAGATAAAATAAATAATTAATGTAATTAAGTTAATTAATTAATATTTTCGTACCTTCCTTTTCCTCAGCCTCTCCTTTGGGAGGTTGGTAGAGGATTTGTTCAGAAATTCTGCAGTTTGTGGTGGGTGTCCTTGTCCAGCCTTGGAAAATGTAAGAAGGCAAAATGTAAAATTAAGAGATTAAGATTCTAAGAGCATAAAAACATTACTTGTTTAAAAGTACATAGGCAGTTAAACATACAAAAATACACTTATGCATTTTAAACAAACCTAGTTTACTGGGTAGAAGATTTGATGTCAGACTGCAAGAAAATCCTAATGTATTAGGTGTTGTGATAAATAAATTTTATACAACCTAAAAGATAATTCTGATACATTTTCTATATTTTACATCATTCTTTTGACAAAAGATAGTATGCCACAGTGGCAGCTTTGAAAGAAAATAAAACCAAATGTTTGAAATTTTACTGTCAATTAAGTATAGCAATAAGATATGTTGAGAAATTGCAAACGTGACAGTGCTACTTGTTGTAGAAAACCCTTATCCCACAAACAAAAGAGCTTATCAGTGAGGCCAGTTGCCTGCTATTACATAGGTCGTCATCTATTAACACTGAGTGACCTGATTACAATTCTAAGCAGTATGCACAAGTCAGCTGACACTGATAGCATCTTTAAAGCTCACAGAAAGATACACAGACAAACACAGAAATGGCTTTGGCATCAGAAAACAGCTTTTCCAAAACATACTCATGTTATGTTACTTGCGTCACAAAGATCACATGGTTGGTGTTAAAAAGAACTATGTAAGGGAATTTGAAGGGTTCATGCAAGTTTGGGAATGTCACACATAAACAACGCTGCCAGTCACAGCAGACATAATAAGATAGATATTTCAAAGACAGGGACACTGTGGAGACATAAACAAAGACCAACACATGAGGAGTGCTGCTATAGAGCTGAGCACGCACCTTTGCCCTGGGAACTGGCATTGGTGTCTTTGCATTGTCGCGACTGGGTGACTTCTTTGTGTCTGCGTCTGTCACATGCGCCTCCTGAGACCAAAAAGAGGACACAGCCACATTTGTAAATATATGTCGCACATACAAGAGCAACAAATCATACTTAACGGTGGCCAAGAAGATTCCCTCTCCGTTTCATATCTTTTTAAACTGTAACCTCATAAATTAAATACAGTAGCCATAATACATCTTTTTAGAATCATAGAGTCATTTTCAGCTCTTGGGTATGTGCGTTCTACTTCTGCCTTTCGTCTGTGAGCCTTAACAACAGGGTTTAAAATAGATTTTAGAGGTTGAATGTCTCCAGTACATTCTCAAAAACATACACCTACATTAACACTTGCCATGCACACCACCTGCTTGTCAACATTTCAATGCAAAAAAAGCCAACACCAGTGATCATATGTGCTGGGCTCAAAAGCGTTAAAAGGAAGGTCAGTAAGAAAGTGGGACTTCAGTAGCCTGTGCACGTGTGTTACTGTTAATGTGTGCATGTTTCTGTGTAAGACAATCCCATTCTGACTGAGGGGGTTTCTTGTACGTCAGCAGGGTCTCATGTGGCTCTGACCTTTCAGGCATTCACAACACAGCACAGACATTTGTGTCATCTCCAAAAACACCATATCATCAAAGTGTTTCCAGGTTAAATTCTAGTGCCACTGTGAATCTGGACCTTTGGATTTTATGAGCTCAAATTGCACATGATCATTTCAGCTTCATTTCCTTTAATTTTGCGCAGCAGAGGTAGTGTCACGTAAGAACTTTTGCTATGCACTGTTACATTTTTCAGATGTCGTTGCGAGAGTGGAAATCTGGCCAAACGTCTGCAAGTCCACTTGTGTGATATGATAGCTAAAAAGATACTCATGCTACAGCTGTTAAAGCTGTATATATTATTTTCCTTTCACCTCGTCTGCACTGGAACAAAAACTCAAAAATTAATGTAAATTTTATATGCATGTTTTTTAAATTTTATTTTGAATAAAATAATTTCAAACTAACTAAGATAGATCAATGGTTTGTGTGCCACAGCGAAAAGCATGCAGCTTTGATTCTCTGCTCTGCCTGTGTCGAGTTTATCTGTGTCCCTTCGTGCTAAATGACCCATTGGCTCATCTAAATAATGATCATCTAATAAATTTTATGACAGATCGTTAATATGGAGAAAAAAATGTTTTGTTTTGTTTTGTTTTTAAAAAAGGAATGATTTTTTAAAAAATGTCTGACAATTTAAAACCTGGCTACAGCTTTGTATGTATATTAACAGATATTTCTTTCTCGCAAACCAGGTGAAACTGTTTTGAAAATGAGATATATGAATGCAGAATCTAAGATCAAATGACTTAAATACATTTGGACCGGATTGTTTGCTGTGCTGTGCTTGGTTCTCTTCTTGCAGTCACATTTTCCTCACAGAGCCACAAATGCAGCAGGAAGACCAGCAGACCAGACAAACCAGCAAATCAATACAGACATCAGCCATCAGAGCAGCAAATACAAATCAACAACCAGAGCCTAAAAACAGCCACCTGTGGAGGAGTTCTTCCTGTGAGGCTGTGATATAAGATCAATAGCCAAATCAGTTTTAGCTTGACATTATGTAAGCCAGCATTTATAAGACATTACTCTTCCAAACTGATGGGCAGAGGGTGAGGTGACAGGCCAGAGAGGAACTCCTACTGTTCAGAGTGCATGAGCTCAAGCAGTGACTCACATTCAATTATCTGACCAGCTGCGTGTAACTGTACAGACCATCAGCACAGATCCATCTTATAAAAACATGAGCATCTGATGTTCCTGGGAGTATACATCACCTTGACCAAAATAATCGTCGAGTGTTCCTCTATACAGCCCTCTCTGTCTCTGACAGTCTCAAATATATTGCTGTAGTTCTGGATGAGCTTGATCATGATCTTGTTACAGATATTTTGGTTCTTTATCGCTTCGATACCGGGAGCCACGCTGAAAAACAGAAAGAAAATACACAAAAAAATAAAAGATTTAAGCATACAGTCAATATTTCATCAACTCGTTAAACACAACACTCAAAGTTAAGAATTTATAACCGAATCATGGGTTTTCTTTATTTCCCCTCACTTTGAAGAACTGAACTAATTTGACAGTTACTTTGATACTGAAGCATTCATAATCAGTTCCCTGACTTGATTAACAAAGCAGTATTCAGCTGTAACACCAAGCAAAATGTCTGATGCAACTGAACATCTGTGCAGCATGGACACTGGGCTGTAGGCTTAACTGTAAGCCTAATTATATAACTTTAACACACACAAAAGTACATCCTTCCGATTAAGAGACCAGGTTATACACTATGAAAAAATATCCAGTACTTCTTCTCCGTTCTGTTCAGTGAAACCTGATCTTTTGAACAGGCAGGGTTTCCCAGCCTGAACACTCGAGCTTCTTACTGGAGTTGCCCACCGATCACGAGTTTGGAGAGCACTCGCTGTAAGCCAGAATACGAGTATGACTTGAAACTCGCTGTCCATCAAGCTGATCATAAATAGACCAGTGAGGACAGAGGTTCTTTTCAGCTCAGCAGCTGAAGAGCGGCACATAAGCCACTGATACATCTTTTATTTTTGAACATCATAGTAACTTTTAAAACCATGATAACATCAGACTTTTTTTAATATATGTATATTTCATTTGACATTTGCTTCACAGTTGTTCACTAGACTCAATGAGTGTTCTTTACAGCCTGTGACATTTGACAACTAGAATATCAGACTTCACAGAGTCAAACATCTGATTCAAGAGGCGCATGCTGATCAAAAGGGTGCTGACATCAATCATTAATAACACTGTAATGTGATCCAAGTATCGCAAGCAAACTTCTCATCATTTTATCTGCATTAAACTAACCCTCCACTGAGCTACACCACCACCTGCTGGCCAAATGTTTTGAAAGAGAGTAATACAGGCAGAATACACACCATTTATGCACTCAATGTGTACTTTATTGATATTTTCAAATTTATTAGGGTTACATTTTTACATGTTTTCATTAAAGTATATATTTGTCTGTTTTTATTGAACTACATATTTAAAGATTTTCTTTCATCCTGAAACACAGGCCAAAACATCTACTCCATTTCAAGAGATCGG
>JAQLOL010000019.1:3174425-3185685 GCA_029783665.1 Naso thynnoides
TTCACTGAGAGAACTGCCGCTCACTGAATATTTTCTCTTTTTCGGACCATTCTCTGTAAACCCTAGAGATGGTTGCACGTGAAAAACCCAGAAGATCAGCAGTTTCTGAAATACTCAGACCAGCCTGTCTGGCACCAACAACCATGTCACGTTAAAAGTCACTTAAATCACCTTTTTTCTCCATTCTGATGCTCGGTTTGAACTTCAGCAGGTCATCTTGACCATGTCTACATGCCTAAGTGCTTTGAGTTGCTGCCATGTGATTGGTTGATTAGATATTTGCGTTAACAAGCAGCTGAATGGGTGTCTCTAATAAAGTGGCCGATGAGTGCACTTGCGCTGGAAGGACAATTCACATAACTTTTAAAAAATTAGCACATATCACAGAAAGGACAAATGATAGAAATGACCTTACAGATTCTTTTACCTTGGTATTGTTGTACTAGTGCCTGTTGAACTGTTGAGTCCACTAGACCCTCTGGCAGCTCCCTGAGATACTGTTTGAGCAAGCTGGCCACTGTACACGAATCAGATTCTGAGAGAGGGTCCACATGTTCTCCACTCTCCAGTCGATGTCTCAGGATCTCCACAGCACGCACGTTCCCATTCACTCTGAACAGACCCTCCTGATGCAAGGCTTGGAGAGAGTCACAAAAACATGATCAATTACAGTGAACATGTTATTGGAGACAGTCTATCTGGCAACTTCTCGATGTTTTCCTTTCCATCCTGTACTGAGTAAGGTTATAAGGGATTAAGTGGGATGTTGGTCCAAACAATCTCAAAAACTATCAAAATATCTTTCTACCTGATAACATTACCTTTCCATTTGATAAAATACTCTCTGTTTCTCAGTGATTTTGCTCTTTATCATTCATGTAGTACCAATTTTCCCTATAGCACCATCAGGTCAAAGTTTCTACAGGTAGGTCTGACATACGCAATAAATATGTTCAAATATATTAATCAGTTTAATTTGAAAATTGCATCCCAGTGAAAGGAAATTATCGCCTACTAGCAGAGAAGCTTGTCAAGTGGTCTGGAGCCAGACAGAGGTGATTATTTTAATTCTGTTAACATTGCACGACCTTAAAAACATTGTAAGCATTTTAACCCCGGTGCATTTGAACAACGGCAACAACGTCTGTTTGTTTTAAACTTTTGTCTCGTGGTAACGATAATCAAAAATGCTTTTTCTTTCGTGTAAACCTTGAAATAACGCAAATGTTTTTTAACTTTAAAATTTTCTGGGCTCGGGCCTAACGTTAAATATTTTTCAGTAACGTTAACAATTTGAAGGTGACACCAATTCCTGTTTTAGGAGGGAGGAGGTAACGTTAAGTAACCTAATGAGGCAGCTAGCTAATGTAACGTTGAGCAGAAAGCATGCTATAGTTACTACGTTACATAAAGCTTTTACAAACGTTACCACAAGCAGCTAACGTTACTGTAAATAATTGTAACGTTACCAAACATAATGCTGCTTAAATGTCACCTCTAAATTACTGTAAAAATAAGCCCGAAACGTGTTGCTAACTCAAATTTTAGCTAGCAGGATAACTTACATTCCAAAAAAAATAAAAAAATTGGAGTTCGGCTAACTTAACGTTACCACCAGATGTTACTGGAGAACAAGGTTTTACTTATGTCACCAGGTCTGTTCACCTAAATGACATCACGCTTATTTTCTTAAGTTCTCAGATATCCGACATTATTTTAAAAAACAGTTGTCCTTTCTTTAAAAAAATAACGGCTGAATAATCCGCAGGCTCATGAGCAGCAATATGGAGTTTATGTTACTTACCCAAGAAATAGTCCTGAGAAAAACAGTTTAGGTTAATTAATGTGTGGATTATGAAAAGCAACGACAGCACTGTTTATAAAAGAAGTGTTACCTTTAAATTATTCAGAAGTAGTGGAGCTCTATGAGGAGGGAGCTGCCAAAACAAAACCTTGAGGGGGTCAAAAGGGAACCGTCCCCCCAGGAAGGTAAAACATATTTCAGCAGACGGTCGTCTGATGTAATGGTAATGTGCATACTGGTGACGCATATGAAGAAAATTTATTGTACTGAAATAGCCTAGTGACTGTGAACAGTATCAAAGAATCACATACTGTACCACTGACTACACAGTGACTGTTATTATGGGTTCCACTTCCTTGTACTGACATCTAGTGGTCAAACCGAAGAACTACTGGATATGATCACTGGGGTCATAAGCCACATGCCATACCATATGATCACACCACATGATCTCAAATTGGTGGGATTAATTATAGTACAATTTCTAAGAATTGTATTTTATATTTTTCCTATATAACACTGCCTTTATGAATATTATTTTCTGTTTAACATTGTTTATATTCTTGTTAAGATATACATCTAACAATTATTGCAAGTCATACGAATATTTCTTTTGCATTGTAATGTAGTGTTGTTAAATGCAGTGTGGTGAAAAGTCTGCAGTGCATTACATTTTAACAATAATGCAATGCAGTGAAAAAAATCTCTGTAGAATGTGATGGCTCACATAACTCATAACTCGAGCAAATGTAGCAGTCTACTAGTAGCCTGTTGGCCTGCTTGGTGGACATACTGTGACTGAATGTAACCTGGAACAGTTAAAATAATCTTTAAAACATAACAGGGTGGGTTGCAAAAAAAGATCTCTAGTTAATTTTCATTAAATTGGCCAAAACATGCGAAAACACTGATGATGAGAAGCGAATTTCTGATTATATTATACCAAATAAATAGATGCAGAGGATAAATTATGATGGCGTTATCCTGGTTATTGCAACTTAAACTGTGTATTTTCTGTTTCTTTTAGAAAAGTACAACTTATTGTGACAAAGTGAAGAATGAGGCTCTGAATATGCCTGTCCACTCATTAATGAAAAAGCCAGTTTTGATCACACTCAAAGGCTATTCTGTTGTGTTTTTGCTCACCATGCTTGCAGATGTGCTCCACCATCCTCCGCAACACCACTGGCACACCATCCTCCACCAGACCCCTCTCCTGCAGCTCAAACAGGGACGCTCCAAACAGCTTGTTGTGCTTGATTGCCCGTGGTCGCAGCATGGGTATCTGGACCATGTTCTTCATGTCTTCTTTAACCTGCACTGCTGTCTTGTTGTGCTGCAAGGAGAAGAGCAGAGAGCAGCATTCAGCCACTGACACTTAGGGCACGAGGGCAGTGCTGGAGCCAGCATCAGGTAAGACACCACAGAGACACGTCTCCTTGAGGAGCAAGGCTTACTCTAGTCCATAAACTGAAAGGTGCGTGAGGTGATGGTGGTGGTGGTGTCTCTGTGGAGTTCATACATGCGTGCACACCTCCTGCATCTCCTTGTGTCAGCACCTAGAGGACAGTGTGTACTGAGAGCTGGGAGGGCCAGCTGTACAATGTGTTGCTACGACAAATACCAGGTTACCACGCAACACCTTTGGTTAAAGGCATTGCCATATTTACAAATACACCTGCACAAGTAGGCATAGGCGTGTAGAAACACACATACATGTCCCAGTATGGGGATGAATGAGGAACATTAATTTGAATGACTACATACATTTACTCCTACTTACTAATGTAATCTGCAAAGTAGCCATAGCTGTCACATTAAATGTAGTGGAGTCAAAAGTAGAGCACTTCTCTCATGAATGCTGTGGAGAATTTTTGAGTACTCCAGTAAAGTACAGGTATCTCAAATTATGCATAAGTAAAGTAGTAGAGTAAATGGTCTTACTGTGATCTAACTGCCATGCAGACTACTCAGTGGTCACACCTTGTAAACCAGTCTAAGCATATATTTAGCCTTTTAATCGACCAGCCGTTCAGTGCATGTCTTATCTGATAACTTGTCAAGGCAAACACTGCCACATGCTGTTTGTGTATAGATGCACAGACTGTACAATACACACTCTCATTGTCTTTCTGTGAGTGTAAACACTGAGGGTACACAGAGATGTCCATGCAACGAGCCAGCATTAGACCTGGCAGGGCAAATAACTCCTGACTCATCTGGCACATTTAATCACAGCATAACACATTTCTGTCTTTGTGAAGTCAGTACAAGGAGCAAGTTAAGACTCACAAACCAGAGGCAGGATTCAGACTCTTGATGAGAAGGAAAAGACTTCCTGCACTTTGGAGCAACACAGATTCGGAGCAAGTTGTACTCTGTATCCATAGCTACGACTACACCATGTGACATGTCGTCGTTCCAGAGCTCACCACCTCATACAAGAGAACTGACCCAGATAGTGAAATGAGAGGCCCCTCAATTATGATTTAGTCACAGTGAGGTTCACAGTGACACAGTGTTTGGGACATTAGTGGATGGGTGGTAAAGAGGAAGTACCACTGAATTTATTCCACGTTGGGACAATTGCTTAAAACAGTGGTTTGCAAAGTGTGAGGAAGGCCTCCCCTAGGGGATGCAGGAGCACTTCAGGGGAGATGTGGGACTAGAAGAAAAAACAATAAATAACAACGAGTAAATAACTTACATCTAAGCTAGCTAACTCATGTGAAGGTAATAGATCAATTCGTAACACACACAGTGAGAGAGATGGAAGAATCTGGTGCAAGAAAATGAAGGAGGCATAACAACAATCTTTCTTAAAAGGCTGGAAAAGTTCTCATCCCCTTCACCTCCACCTACCTGTGTGAATGCAGATTTTCTGCATTGACCATGAATAAAAGCTACTGGGCCTACTGCTCAGGGCTGCAGGTAAACGATGATTTACGTTAACTCCTTTTATGCAGTGCAGCCCTGTATCAGCTGCCTTTGCACATAGACACAAAATCATTGTTCCCACTTCAGTGGGTGTAGGCAAAAGATTGCCAACAGCATATGGAAAGAGAAATTGTGCCCAAAAGTGTATTAAAACGATGTTCATATAAAAGTTGAACATGTTTAAAATATTTAAGATTTTTTTAAAAAAGTAAATCAAATTTATGTTTTTTCTTTCATAAAATAAAGAATGTTAACTCATTTATTTATATATTTTTGGGGGTGGGGGGTGCAGTTGTTTTTATGCTCTTGGAGGGGAAGCCCACACTCTCAGACTTTGAATGGTTTCGCCAAAACAGCTACAGGTATGTAACACACTTAAGTCAGCTGATTTAAACCCACCTCACAGATGGTGCTGAGGAGACCAGATCTGTATCATTGCAGATGCTCTGGCAGTGTTAATTAAACACATATAGGCAATGTGTTGGTAGTGTTTTATCTATTTCTCTCTGACAGGTACATGAGAATACACCAACTGCATCCTCCTGATGATTGTCGAATTGTAATTGAGAGCACTTGAACTTGATTCTGATGGGTTCGTGCTCGATCGCCTGCAAAGTAGCACCACTTAATGGGCTAAACTTCTCTGGCACACCGTATATCTTAATGGTGATAACAGACAGGCTATGTGTTCAAGTGCAGAATATGTTAGCAGTCAGTACAAATAAAAGGTAACTATATATGTAATTTTATTTACTCAGTATCAAGACTAATAAGTTCATCAATGTTAGATTTTTTAATTTTATGGTACAAGAAAGATTTCCCTAACATCTGTTTATCTACACTTTAATGTTATATCACAACCCAACTTTAATAATGGCAAGCCTTTTTTTTTTTTTTTAGGAAACAACCTGTTAAAGTCAACGGCATATACAGAAATGATTTTACATTAGCAGATCACACTGATTTTTACTGTACTGTACAGGTACAGCAGATCACAGCACTTTTTAAATAGCATTGGGTGAACCTAAGGGCTGTAAACTTGCTCTAATATTACTATTACTTATGCAGATTTAAAGGTAGATTCAAAAGTATTTTCCTAAAAAAACAAAATATAAACTTATGCAAAATTTATTCTGCTCAGTCATCAGTTCAGGCACATGTGGTGGTGACTATGTCTGCAGAGCTCCGCCCTCTGCCTGTGTTTTTAGATTTTGGTTTAGTCAGGACGTTTCTGGGCTAGGAGTGGGTGCATTTCCCCCAGACATGACAGCTTGCAGGTGAGGTTGAGAGTGGATAAAATATAGCAACTAGGTGCCCTTTAGACCAGAGAAAATGTTGGATGCAGACGTAGCAGTGAAGAAAAGGATAGATAACCCTGGTGAGAAGAAACAGCAAATGGATAAAACTTGTTCCAGATAGAGAGTGAAGCTTTTGAGCACTGAAGGAGAGGCTGGGGATGAAGAGCAACATGGAGTTGGATTGCTTTCTTTAGGTGCCAAACACCGGTGGTTAGCTTATGCTAGTTTGCTATATTATCAACTTCTCCATTAAAACAAAGATAATATTCCTATGTAGCTTGATGTGTACGTACAAACAGTGAAGGTACACAATATGTTATTTGTGGAGGCTTCAAGCTTGGGAGGAGGGGTCCAATTTGAATGTTTTGTTTACAAGCTGCAATGATCAAATGCTGCTGACTCTACCTAAGAGTTAAGCCAGTCTGAGCTCAGTCTGACTGTGATAGGCCTTACTGAACAGATGTCCCCTAAATCTGTCTTTACTATTACACACACTCAGACCTACACTCAGCATTCACAAATTCCACTGTATAAGTTTTCTGACAGTGATCCAAATGGAAAAATTTAGGGGGATCCTACACATAGCCCATCCACACACAACCATTGCGTGTTATATGACAAAGTTGATGAGTTTATGACACATTTGACCTTTTTCTTTTATGAATAAGTCTGTCAGAAAATTATAAATGGCTGTTAGTCTTTATATTTAAGGTTCATTCAGGTGAAAAACAAAAGAGACATCCAAAATAATTTGTAGATGATTTACTATAAATGATATTAACAAACCCCAATGTGATTAACTGCCTCAACAAATGATATCCCAAAACAACAAAAGTCAATTCCTTAAAGTAAATTGTCAATTTACTGCTGCATAATGCAGAAGAAATAGGGAAATGCATGCATTCTTTGGCTGGAGCCGATCCCAGCTGACATTGGGCGAGGGTGGGGTACTCCCTGGACAAGTTGCATACATTTACAAGAATACCCTTTGGATTTTAAAGCAGTGAAATATTGCATTTACAACATCAGTAGAAAAGATTAGTGATATAGAAAAGTCTGTTTCAAAGAACTGAAAGAAATGCATCAATAATGTAGTAAACATCCACAACATGTTAACACAAACAAGAAGTAGAAACAGAAAAGGAAATGCTCTTTGGGTGAGACAAAGGAAACCACAAGGCTCCCAGAAACCCTTAAAACTTTTATATAAGTCATTCCTTGATGACTTGCAATGTGATTTAACATGGTGGTGCAATGCAGGACATTTTCTTTTTTTGGACATAACTTGTGAAATGTTGATCTAACAACTTAAAATTGTAACAACTTTAAAATTTTAAGTATGTAAATAACAGACAAGAAAACAAGAGTTTTAATCAGACTGCCAATTTGCAGACAATGGTATCTAATCTGTGTTCCCACCTTCACACCAAAGCTGAGCTGTAGTGTTGGACAAGTGTAAAAGGCTGGCCGTGAGCAGGTCACCATGCAAACACTTACTTGTGCTTTTGTCAACATGCGGGTGTGAAAGTAACCATAAACTAAGCAAATAAAAACATCACACTTCCCGCTCTCAGCTATCTCTCACACCAAAGCATCCCCCTCCTGTATGAACTATAATTGTACGGGTTTAGTTAGATATTCAGAATTAAAGGAGTTTAAGATGAATGTCAACTTTTTTTTTAAGTTGTCCCCTAGCAACACCAACAATTACAGAGCCGATGTGAACCAAAGCAGACAAAAGAAAACACTTCCTAGTGGTACCCATTTGCCTTCATTGTTAGGCAGGACAGTCTGCTTTAATTAGCTTGATAATCCTCATCTCTTTCTCCCCTCCCCCATCCTTTAAATAATTTCACACAACTTCTGACACTGAAGGGAGTACTGAGACTCTGGAAGCTGATGATATTTGAGAGCCTGTCCTCTTCCTTTGACAAATGTCTCAGAAAACTAAAGTGTCAGGTCAAGAAAGTTTTCTGAAACATTTTGTATAATTTGAGTGGGTTCACAAGTCTTTTTAAAGAGGTCTGACACAAACAAACTGCAAAAAGGCAATGTCATCTTCCTGTGCCTTTAACTTGCTCACAGGAGGAAAGCAAGCCCATGCATGTGCCCTCCTTTCCCAGCCCTCCACCCTCTTCCTCCCCTTCATTCTGCCTCTGTCTCTTTGTGGGTGGCCACTGAAGCAACTGGCTGCAAAAGCACCACAGGCTCCCACAGAAACAGCTGCTCAACTCAAAGAAACTACTGCTAGAGACATGCAGTTTGAAGAAAAAAAAAGAGAAAACGCTAGAAACACACACTAACTAACTAACTAACTAACTAACTAACACACTAATTAGACCTTATAAATTGATTTAGTTCGTATAAAGACATGTTTTCTGTTAAAGATTTTCTGTGGCTGGTGACCTCACAAAGGCACAGGGAAAAATATGGGAAAAAATTACGGGCGCACACGACACATGAAGCTACCAAGTGTATTCATCCCAGTTTTGTTTTTAGTTTTTTGCCCTGTCACACTGCTGCAAAAGGGTGGCAGAACTGAAAACTGTAATACCAACTGGCAAGGAATCTGTTTTATGACAGCAAGACTACAAGTGAAAGTGTTTATCTCAGTGCTGGTTATCATGTATTTAGTGAGCAAAGTTTATTTAAGAAGGGAAAGCTTGAGGAGATTTGAGAACAGAAGACATTTGCCTTTTCTTAACATAAAAAGAAACAAACAAAAAAAACTGTACCAGAACATTCAACACACACACACACACACTGAGCTGCATGGTCTCCTTAAGCATTCTTTGGCCCTTAATCACAGGTTGAATGGGAAGTCTTTGAGCTTTGAGCTAATTTAGACTTTGTAGCTTCTACTCACACAGATGGTCAGAGCTCCAGCCCCCATTCTTCCAAAGAAGAAATGCCTACGGAGGCAAAGATGAGGGGAAAAGTTGCTGCTGTCCTCCCTCCTTTTCCTCTCCTCACTTTGTTCCAAGATACATTCTTGGACTTTTCCCAATAGGGGGAATCCCTTTCACCTAGAAATGAGCAATGCAAATACTCCAAAAGAACTTTACACTGATAATCCACGCTGGAAGAGGGTGTAAAGACGTGCTGTCAATACCGGCAGGTTGTCCAACTCATGAGCACAGATTAGTTCTTGTCTCCTTCTCTTCCTCCCTCTCTGTTCCCCCTCTCTCCTCCTACACTGAAATCTGAGCCGAGGTTTTTCATTGGCCGAGTGGCCTGGTCATGTGATTAAGGGGTTAAAACCAAAAACTGTGCCTGCAGGATTCATCTGCTTGCAACTGAAGGAACGAGTGTGTACGCATTAACTTGAAACAACAAGTTTCCAGTTTTGTATTTTGTGTTCTGTATAATTTGCACAACATTATTATTATTTGTAATTTATTTTCAATGTAATTTTATTGTGACTTGACACTTAATTTATAATTTTTAACTTGCATTGCAATCTTGAAATCTTACATTTAATCACCTGAACTATATAAAGACACAATAAAGGAGTTGCATAGAAAATTTTATTTTAAGTTAATAATTTCTGTCATCACACATCAAACTTATTCTTCCGTTTGCAAGCACAGCTCTCTCACTGTAGAGAAAAGTAGTACAATTGTTTGTTGATTTATTTTCTTTGTAACCTTAATTTTTTGTGCAGTGTTTACTTTTATTATGTCTTTTGTTTCTATTGTAGAAACAGGCCAAATGTAATAAGATGAAGGGCTGATAGGAAGTTGTAGTTAGTCATGTTTTCTTTTTCTTTTTTAAATAGTATGCCAAGTTCCAATTCCAATTATGTGTATAGCCAGGTTTTGTTTTTACTGGATTTGTTGAGAGCAAATGATTATGTCCATGCTGGCCTTAATGAACTAGTATGTCCTTGAAATTAACATGAAAAAATAAGAAAAATAATCAGTATTTTGTGATATTGTAATATCGTTATCGCAAAAATGGCCAGAAATATTGAGATATCACATAAGAGCCGTATGGCCCGCCCCTACTTTGATATAGATTCCAAAGTAGATGACAGAAATACCCAGATAATTCATTAGACTTTACATTAGAGACTTCTGGTATTTGTTAAATAATAATGTGTGCATTATTAGTATTAGTTTAGAACAAACTGACCCCAAAATGTAGTTAACCATTTCATCTTTCTTTCATGAACAAAAAATAAAACAGTTTTCTCTAAACTGCAGAATAAACAACTGAGAGCCTCTTTGCTGGACAGAGGAATGCAATTAAATGAATCCATAAATAGCCAACAAACGCTCTTGATTTCTCCACATGCAGCTGACATTTAAACTGAAAGCGTTCACTCAATTTGATGGTACACTTTTAAGGCCTGTTGACTGTGCAATAAACTTTATGTAGTTTATATGCAAATGAGCCTTGTGCTTTTTATGCAGATTAACCATGTGCTGCTTGTTGACTGCAGACAGAAACGCTGGTCAGAAATCATCGTCCCTAGATGGAAATATTCCTGATGTTGGTGAGCAAAAAAACCTCTCGTAATGGTTTAGCTTGCTAACCGTTGTGTTGGAGGAGCTGAAGCTGTCATGGAGAGGAGCCACACGTTGCAGGACAAAATGCGACGGAGAAATCACGAGGAGTAACATTAAGGAGGTCAAAGTAATAAAGTGGTGTGTCTTACGTTCGTAACGTGATTGGAGCTGTTAACTCTATTTTTAGCTCACTGTAATTGCACATGTTGCCTGCTCACTTGTTAGCTCACAGGCAGACAACAGTACAGTTAACATCAGGCTGTGTGTGCTGTATGACACAAAACATGCAGTCCGTATCATTTTCATCTCCACGTGCGTTAACGTTTAGTGTTAAATACAACAATGTGTCATTTGAAGCACTCGGTGCGGAAACGACAAAGTGTGGTGCTTTCAGTTTAGGGAAAACAGTTCACTGAAACACCAGCTCCACACTCTGACACTGTAGCTGCATCAGTTAGGCTAAAGTGCTGATGCATGCTGCATGCTGCACGCCTGTGATGAGGTGGGTGGGGCTGGGGGGCTGATGGTTTGTATGCGCTGTAAAATTACATCGCTGGTTTGACAAAAAAGTGGAATTCTGATTTCATCTTCGTGGGCGGGTGCCCAAGGTGAGCCTATGTACGGGAAACACGGCTGTCAGTCGGCTCGAGCTCGAGCTGAGACGGACCAGTTTACTCTGCTGCAACTTTCCCTGCAACCGTTTGGTCTCA
>JAQLOL010000019.1:3199710-3226315 GCA_029783665.1 Naso thynnoides
ATGTATACATTTTCTGTCTCCTAGGCGGGCAGAGTCACGTCTCCCACAGTCATTTAAGGAACCACCATCCCTTTGCCTTGTCTGAAAGTGTTATTAATGTTGTGTGAATAGATAAAAGCCGATGGATTTTCGGTCACATGACATTTTTTTGATGTAAGTTTTAACTTTTAATAGGCTATATGGTTTCACCTAAAGGACCAATTAAATATCTGTTTATGTCTGTTGCAAAGCCAGGTGGAAAGCAACATTTCCCTGATCTCAAGATCTCAAGAGTGTGTTGCTAAGAATGGGACAGTACTCGAACAACGTACATTTTTTCACGATAGGCTATGTGTCTGAATTGTTTTTTTTTTTGCGTCAGAATGTTTGAAAGATATATGTCTTGTGAAAAATGAGTCCAGTGTGTATCTTGGTGACAATTGGGTAAAGGGCTGGGGTGGTGGTGAAACCCATGTGACACTGACACAGGAAATGAATGTTCGTCGTGAGGTCCATCGGTTTCTTAACCCTCTCGGACTCACTTTAAAAAAAATAAACAAACAAATAAGGGGTCCCTCTCAAATTGTAAAAAAAAAAAAATTAACGTACCATAACAGATTTTTGGATACTTGAGAGCAGCAGAAACTGACAAAACTTTAGTTTTTATAGCTGACCTTTTCTTACACAAGGTTATGTAAGTTTAGGAGAACTGTAGAGTTGCATTATTATTCTCAGTGTATTTTTCACTATAATTGACCCCTTTTTACAAACATGTATTCATGTGAACTATTGTAATATAAAGAAACATCAATTGTAGCAGCTTGGAAGGAAATACTGGAAACAGTTCAGCTGTACAGAAAGATAAAAAATATTTCAAGTTATGTATTTCCTCCCAGTTCGTTGCAGAGTACACACTGTGCAGTAAGATGTACTACAACTTAACATCCTCATGAATGCCCTCAGTGGAGTGTAAATGTTCCCATGTAGCTGTTACATCTAAGCTTTTACTGTGCATCCTTGATTGTGTGTATGACGGTACCTGGTAAAGAGCTCCATTTGGGTAGTTCTGTGCAGGGAAGCCTGGGGTCGTCATATCCCCCTGGTCACCTTGGAGAAAGCCACCAGCTCCAGCTATTCCTGAACAGTCAGATGGATGGAGGGCACTTCAGCTTTAAATACACCTTGAGAATACCCCTACCCATCCAATTTTCATTTCCCTTCTTCCCTCTTCCCCTTCTCCCTATCCCTCTTTTCATCCAGCACCTATCCCTATAACATTTACTCTTTCGGTCAATCATATACTGTAAGACATACATCCAACATTATTTTAGAGTCAAAGCAATTTTCTTGCTGAAATGGATTTCCACTTCTTACCTGATACGAGCTCTGGAGCCACAGCTTTGTAATGAGCCTTGAATCCTTGATCGGTTTTTCTGTCATTGGTGTCAAAGTACACCGTCAGGCGGTTTGTAAGAGACACCATTGGATTTGGTTTGGTGTAGCCACAGTATTTACCTACAAATACCACATAAATAATGTAGAAAGAGACAGTCCAATTCTCCACAGCTTATTCTACTGTAATAAAACAGTTAATTTCCAAAAAAGACTATCACATTCAGATCACAGACACAAAATAACCACAAAGTGGTGCAAAACACCTACAAAGAGTGACCAAAGAGAAATGAAAAACAACAACAACGTGACACAAAACAAACACACAATGATGGAAAATGACCAGAAAGTGACACGAAAGAACCATTATTTTCAGAAGGAACAAAAAAAAGACTACATAGTGAGAAAAAACGACTAAAAAAATGATGCAAACCAACTACAAAGAGACAAAAAATGAGCAATGAGATGTTTTGTTTTTTCAGTCTGGGTTTGTTAAACTTATAGGTAGGAGGGCCATTGAAATGCAAATAACAGACATTTATTAAGATTATTTCTTTTTAGAGTAATTAAAGTACATCGTTTTGCATTCATTTATTATACTAAAAATATCCCTACTATTACTAATGGAATTTGCATACTAGCCAAAAACCACAGCTTTGAATTTAAGTCTTTTACTCATTTTTTCAAATGGGCTCCCCTTAGTTAATTAGGCTCCTTGTCTGCCCTGCCTGTTGGTTCAGAACAAAGAACAGAAATCAAAGATGTCTGTGAAACAAGTGGACTGCTCTAAACTCTGTAGTCTGGTTGAAGAAGTAGCAGTGGAGTGTGTGTAACTGTAAGTAGAGCAGTGTGCAGTGGACCAGCAGGACTGTGTGGATGTCTAGCTGAGTGTGCCCATGGCTTGATTGGCTGATTTGGGCCTGATATCAAAGCCTGCAGGCTGAGGGAGCCGGAGTATCTATCTAAGTATTCTATGTATGCATCTATGTATCTATGTATCTATCTATGAAACAAAAATAACTTTTTAGTCAACTCCTTTTCAAAAACCAAAATCCTTTTTTCCCTTGAGTGAGAATTAATGAAAGATTTACCAATGCTTCCCAGAGAGTCTTGCAGTGTGACGGCGTCTCCTGTGCAGAGATCTGTGACCTCCAGAGCAAACTCCTCAAACCACAGATGGATCACCTGCAGCAGAAACATGCAGAGGTGTTTAATCTGTCCTTTTTCAATCTGAGAGACAGATAAGAGAGACGGCTGCTGGCAGGAAAAGCAAGAGAAGCTCAGTGTGAAAAATGAGTGACTGCATGTACGCACATGTGTGACAGTGTGTGTCACCATTTCAGTGCAAATGTATGTGTGTTCAAGCAAGAAAGAGAAATGCAGTGAGAGCATCATGCAGGCAGAACGGCAGCCATGCTGACAGAGAGAACAATGGAGGATTTTGTTTTCTTTTTTGGGTGTGGTGAGGACAGCTGAGGAGAAGAATGAAGGGGACAAGGTAGCCATCTGCCCAAGAGCTGCCACTGCATTCATCTCAGCTGTCCTTCACTGCTTGGCCTCACATAAAACAGTTTTACCAACAATAATTTGATAAACTGTCCAAAGTAGAGGCATGAGGGAATTGTTGTAATCAGCCCTGTCCTTCTTAGAAAAGACAAGATAAGATGAAAGTGTTGGAACTAATTTTAAAAAGTTTTTTCTTACCTTTCCTAAAACCAAGATAAAGACTGACAGTAAGCTTTTTTTTGTGGTTCTGGATCCAAACGGAGTCTAATCTAAATCTAAATCTAATATTACTAGCCTACTTCAATTTTATGCATATGCACAACACCACTGGTTAATCTACGAAGACAGTAATTAATTGCACATCGTCTTTTTCATTTCATTCACTCTCAAACCCTGTCAACTACATTTATTGTCAGCTAAAGCAGGTAAAATACCACCCTCTATAATGACAAAATATAATGATAATCACTGATTGTATCTTAATAAAATGAACAAGATAAAGCATTAATTTGTAAGCTGTAGAGGTGACATTACTGGTAGTTATACTTTAAAATTTATTGAGCTTGCTAGCTGATTTTCCGTCTTTCCCAACTTTATGCTAATTGGCCAATTGCCTCTTGACTGTTTCTGCATTGTAGCAATCTTTTCATCTATAGCTTAACTCACTTAAAAAACAAACAAAAAAGAAATTTCCTTTAAAGATGTTGATATTTTTTAACCCTGCAATAAAAGATTTTTGGATACTTGGGAGCAGCAGAAACTGACAGCACTTTCATTTTTCTGGCTAACTTTTTAGCAAAATGTGAGCAATGAGCAACATTTTAATTTGAGGATAATTTTCTGGCAACCTGCTAAACATTAAATCTATAATAGGTGACATTAATGCTAGTTATAGCCTACTTTAGAGCTTTTGAGAGGGCCTTGCAAGCCAAATCCCCCACTTTCCCAGCTTTATGCTAAGTGGTTAATTACCACTTGATTGTAGCAATCTTGTCAACTCTCTCTAAAAAACAAACAAACCAATAAAAGGTTCTTCTCAACATGTAAATGTTTTTTAAACTTGCAATAGAAGATTTTTAGGTACTTAAGACCAGCAGATTATCTTACAACCCTCTAATTGTTATTGCTAACTTTTTCGCAAATGGTTGCCTTATACATCTTGCAGGCAAGGTCCAAGAAGCTGTCACCATTTTAACACCAGCTGTCCTTCACCACTTGGCCTCACTTAAAAGTTTCCACAACAATAACTTAACAGAAGTGGAGGACAACAGCAACAACAAAAAAAGAAAAAGTCAAATTGCAGTGTAACCTGAAGAAAATCCAGGTGGCACAGCCAAAAATTAAAATCTTTTCTGTCGTATAAAGTAAGTGTGCAGGGGAACATATTCCTTCATTGTTTATGTAAATAGCAGGTAATTTAGCCCAGAGTCCCAGACAGAAGCTCTGTAGAGTTTGGAAGAACAATGATGCTAATTCACTCATGTCACCTTGTCAGGATCCACAGTGATGTGCCAGATGCAGCTCTTGCCATTGTCGTAGCTGTTGGGATAGTTGTAGCTAGTAAAGGTGCCTGACTCTGCGGACAGCTCCTGCGGACCTCCACACCCTGAGTCTGTGCCTGGAAATTAAAGACAATGGAGGGCACTTGGTATTGTGTAACGCAGAACATAAACCCTATAAACTCTATTTTACAGTGGATAGACTAACTTATGGTGCTTCCTCTTCCATTAATGGAGTCAATTAAGATTCTCCAGTCATGCAAGCTGCTTTGTAAGGCTCCACTTAAAGTATTTTGCTAAATGTTACCGTCAGCACACAAAAATGTTAACGATGACAATGCTAACTTGTTGTTTTCTAGCTTAAAGTTGACTGTTCACCATTTTAACTTAGCATATTTGCATGCTAATAATGCTAATTAGCACCAAACACAGAGGACATATAAAGCTAATGGGAATATAATTTTTGCAGGTATATGATCATAAACTAACCTGCTTTTGACCTGATAATCTCTAATTCATTCTGAGTCTACTTGAACAGACTGAACCAAATTTAGGCTAATAGCAATCCAGCATATTGTTCTTGACCCATAAAAGAGACCCACAATAGCCAACCTCCTATTAGTATATTTCTTAGGAAGAGTGAAAATATTGTCATGTTAATTGCTTCAAGAAAACCAGGGGTTGAAGCCATGAGGATTCATCCTCTAGGGAGCATGAATGTCTCTACAAATTTCTGACTAATCCATTTAATAGCTGCTGAAGGTTTCTCAGTCTGAAGCAAAGCCACTACTAACTGACTCTTCAATGAAGCCATGCTAAACATTATTGTATAAGATTTATTCATTACCATGAAATTCAGTTGACTGAAAAACACCTTATGGTATCAGCTATGAAATAAATAAAATACACTGAGATGCCTTGGTAACAGCATTGATTATACAGTCATCATCCACGGTCGCAGCATGCTTTCCCCTTGTGGCTGGAGCAGCTTCTGTTTGGGAGTGTAGAGCGCAGCTGTGTTTAACTACAAAACACTGGAATGTGTTTAGTCATTAAGGCACAAAATAACACTCAACATAATTGTATTGTTGTTCTGTTATGTAAAACAAGCCAACTCATTTTGGGGGGCAATGATCCTTTTAATGCATTTCATAAAGATAAGCTGTTTCTTTCATTTGTGGCAATGATATCGATCCAACAGTGAAATAGTGCATGAATAAATAACACAGAGCAAGTGACAACAGTTAGCAAGTCCTCAGTCCTTATTGCTTGTCTTATTTGCTATTACACTCGTCACATTGACATTCATAATAAAGACTGATGACTTGTAATGCTACTAACAAATATTACTATTATTCAGCAAATATTTATTTCCCTGCTTTACTCCTCTCATGCAAGCTCAAATAATTCACCTGCTTTAATTTCCCAAGAAAAAAAAGGCTGATCAGATTTGTCTGACTTACACTGAAGAAGTCTTTCTTCCTGGGTAAGACCAGAATTAATAATAGGTTTCATAAATGAAAAATGAAATTGGAATGAGATGAAGATGTAGTTCTGACACAGAAATCATTACCATGAAACTGCTGTGACAGGTAGACATAAATAGTAGCTACAGCTCTGCCTGCTTGTTGTTTGCTTTTCTCTGCTCTGCATTTTAATTTCGAAACAGTAAAGACAAGGGAGGATCGAAGTACATTTCTCTGAGGTGATGTTGATAATGTGTTTATTCATGATGTTTCCTAGTTAAAAACAGGTAGGACCAATCATATTTTTTATATCACAGAAAATGACTTTCTGGGTTACTGTGACATAGTGGTGGTGTATAACGGCTCTCTTTGAAGATTTTAAAGGTTCATTCTAAGGTAACAAAAACGTAGCGAGTCTTATCCTAGTGCAAAAATATAATAAAAACCTTGACATTTTCCAAAAAATCTTCACTTATTCCTACAACTTAAATCTTTAAAAGGCTTTTCTTCAATCTTATAACAACACTAGTCTACAGCCATGCTAATGGTACTTCTAGCCAAATGCTAACACCTGCACACACACACAATGATAAAGCTTACATACTATTAATTAGATGTAATGTTTATATCATGTTTACCATTGTTAAGGATGATAGCAAGCTAACATTTGCTAATTAATAAACAAAAAGCTGAAGGTGAATGTCAAGTTGCAGGTATTAAGTCAAAAACTGAATTACTGCACATCTCGAATGTTTGGCCTGATGGTGGCACAGAAAAGACAGGAATCCATACCACAGTCATTAAAAGTGAATCATCCATCTGAAATTTCATTATGATAATAATTTTGTCCAACTGAATCACATTCTCCAGAACGCTATTTTTTCCCTTAGAAATGTGATTTACATTGTAACAATTTGTTTCAATTAATTTTTGCCATCAGACATTTTTGAGGACTTCAGTTAAAGACCACACATTCAAATAAAGACCACATGCATCAGCATGTTGTTGTTGTTGTTAACGTTCTCTGCTGTCTGTCACTAGCAGGTAAGCATATATGTATATTTACTTACAGGGTGTTTTATGAGATGAGACAAAGATTTATTAAAATAAAAATAAAGATATTTATAGAAGATTTGTGGACCTTTTGTGTAAATTCTTGTGCTTTTTAAAATTCAACTTCCAAATCAGCAGATCAGCATCTATTACCCAGTCGAGTTAAGATAAATCACCTTCTGCAGCCAATACAATCAGCAGAGAAAAACCACACACACTAAATTTGTTAAGGTCCAGTTTGACATCATGCTTTTCAGTGTTGATCAATCGCTGATGCAGTGGCCTCAGGAAGCTCTCACTTTAGATTTTCTATCGACATTCCTCACTGCCTCTGTCTTGTCTAGTAGATTTTCCCACAGCAGTTGAAATGTTCACTAAGCAGTGTGTCCACACACAGTGACAAGAATGCGACATCTCTGATACGGGAAACATTTTATGCTTTACTTTCTTGTGATATGTTACATAATATGATTGTCTTTCGGTGCATTGTACAACTTCTTTTTATAGGCCTATAAATAAACAGCATGATAAAGATTGTAATACAAAGAGTAGCAGTTTATACAAGCAAAAATGACTGTAAGATGAACTTTAGGTATTTCTTCACTTAAAGCATCCATCTATAATGCATTATGAACATAGTTATAATGTGTAACAGTGCGCCTATTGTGCTGTGTAAGCCTGCAACGCATTATGGGTGTGTTCATAATGTGTTATAATCAGTGTGCGACTTGTGAAAAAAAAAGGAAGGGGGGGGTATTCTGAGTAATGCAAACTTAAGTAGTAAGCTAGTTGTTACTGTTTAATGACAGCTAACTTGACACTATGGAACTGGATTATGTGTGTCGTTCCAAGCATGAAGCGCATTGCTACTGCAACAATATGAGAATTCGATCCACTTGCATTTCAGATTCTTACTGTCTTTTTAAAATTGCCTGTATTATTATCAACTTGTAGTCTGACCAAGTGGGGATAAGACGTATCTGAACCAGGAATAAAAACTGAATGACCCCAGGGGATTCACACTTAGGTTATAATGCATTATAGAGACAGGCTTCATAGAAACTGTTACTGTTCTTTAAATTTATGTTTACATTCCTAATGTTGGTAACACTTTCTACGAAACCTGTCTCTTTAATGCATTGTAGCACATTATGAAGTGAACATAACTAGTTACATGCAGCAGAATTACGTAATTTAATTAATTTACATAATTAATGTAATTGTAATCTGTTACAGGTGCTAAGAAAAAATGTGTAACATGCACCGTGCCTTCTTTTGCCAGTTCTAATCAAAGCTGGTTAGGAAAGTTTGATGCTATCTTCCCAACCCTGGATATGGTTGCTTATAACTATGATTATACAGCACTATGGGCGCATTATAGCATGTTATAAGTATGTTCATGATGCATTACAGACGCATGCATATGTAATGTTTATTAAAGCACAAAAGAGCATGTTGGTTATCAAGATTATAAATCCAAAATTGCTACTAAAAGTTACATACGTGCACCTTTAAGCATATTGCACTGCAGAGTTTATTCGATTTTTATCTTATATGAGGTTCATTTTAATTAACATAAGAAAAAAGCTTCAGCACAAGATCACAGCATATATTAAAATATTGTACCAATGATGTATTTTGGTATACAAATAGAATTTTCTAAGGAAACATACTTACCTTCTACATGAGTAGAAGAGTCTGCCTTGCCAATGAAGTGGATGACTATAAGGCCAATGCATGCACCGGTCATGGCCACAAAGAGAAATATCAGACATATTTCCAGGGTGCTCAAACCCTTGGACCGTCGATGACCCTTCTCCAAATCCATTTTGATCACAGCGGTGAAAAACGCACCAAACTGTGCCTAGTCAAACAATTTACCAAGTTAGTATTAACACAAGCAGGACCAGGTTGCTCATGAACTTTTGCAGCACAGAAGAATCTTGAACTCCTTCAGATGAGCTATTTGAGCATGCCGGCCTCAGAGGGCTGGATGAGACTGAGCAATAAATCATGCACTATCATAGCAACAAGTTAATAAGTATTGATGATGTCTTTAGCAAAAGGTCAACAGGATATCTTTCAACTGATTGAAATAGAGGATAAAAAGTACATCTCTTACCTTTGACACAGAGATGCTTGTATTTTGTGTTCACTGCAATCATTATTCATTCATGTGGGATAATCAATGCGGACAATAGAATTGTGTAACAAAACAATGTTTTAAAGCCTTTCAAGTTGTACTTCATTTTTTAAAAAAATGATGATTGAATACTTTATTTATAGCTCTTTCATAAGCAAGGCACTGTGAAATTTATTGATAGTCAACAGGTCTACTAAAAGCTTTGATCACATACTATGAAGGTCATAGTTGCCATCAAGGACATTGAGCTTATGCCATGAGTGTTTGTCTTTTTTTGTAATTTAAGCAACTTGACTTTATATTTTTAAACACACAGATGATGTGTATTTTATGAGCTAAGTGAAGTGTTTTTAGACTAAATGTTTACATTTGAATACTGTAAAGCAAACACAACAAAAAGTTAAAGTTCAGAAATGTATGTGTATTTATATTTATTTATTTATATCCAGTAAATATATATTGCTTTGCACCATTTACATCATTTTCACCTGTACTATCTGCTTTCTGACATACTTTAATGCACTATAGTCCTGACTGTTTTGTCTTTTTTCTTTACATCCTTTTTTTCAGCCTTTTGTGGCCTATAGATGTATGTCTTTTTCTATGTGCAGACACTAAAATGAATGATTAAAGTTTTATGCATATGTGTTCACATACTTTGCCAGTCAAGCCAATCTGATTTAGAGTCAGAATTTTGACATGGACAATCTGGCAAGGTGGGGGAGGTTTTAAAACATAATTGATCAAACTTTATTTATAGCACCTTAGAGTAAGTGCTTTACAGACTGACAAGCAATAGTAAGACAAAACAAACATACACAGCTTAACAACTGAAGACAATAAACAGGAGAAATAAGTTGTGAACACAATCTTTACATACCATCCTTTTTAAATTAATATAGTGAATTTTCAAGCTTATTTAATGTAACATAAAGATAATATTCATTCTCTTTAAGCTCTGTGTTTGATCTCCACCAACTCCTGATGAAAAAATATGGCTTTTCAGCTCCATTATGTTTCCCAGTGGGTCCCTGGTAATTTGGTGCTGAGAATGTCAGAAGTGAAGAAAAACAGTTGTTGGGTTAAAAGTTTAAGTTGCTGCTAAACAATGAACTAAAATTTGCAGTGTTGTAGCTTCAGTTAGTAGCCAAGTTACAACTAAAATAATTTTAAAATCTCTAAAAAACAACAACTGGCAATCAACCAATATAAAAACTTAAAAATGTGTCCAGTGTGAGATGTGAATCATTCCTTAGAACTGGAATGACTACAGTCATTCTAGCAACTGTTTTGTACGGTTTAACTTGACCCTAAATGCTAACAACCCACATGTTATTAAATAAGTTTACATTAATGCTAACATCTTGATTCAGCAGGGATAATGTTTACCATGTTTACTGTGTTGGTTTAGCATGTCAGCATCTGCTAATTTGTGATAAACATAAAATTCTGCTGAGGCTGTGGAAATGTTGTCGAGACTTTATTTTAGGAGCAAAGACGAGGATCAACCAACTGACCTGCATTATCATTCCAAGAGCTGTGCTGCTCGCAAGATTAAAAATCAAAGTATGTTAAAAATCAAGACTTTCTTTTCTGGTCCCTGTTACAGTGTTGAGCTATGCATTTAGGGGACACTATATGAAGTCAATTTCTAAATCCTGCCTGCTTTAAAAGACCTAAAAGATTTCATTTCTGTATCCACTCTTGTAATAAAAGGGAGAAACAACTTCCTCTAGAGTGTTGATGCAGAGTGACACAAACAGAGGTCAGAGGTAATGAGACTTACAAGGAGGATCTTCATCTCAAGTTGAATTTCCACACAAAGATGCTTGATTGTGTTTTATCTGAATCATCTCCTTGACTCACTTCGGATATTTTAGAATCTGAAATGAAATCTGCCTGTGTGTCCCTTTGAACACTGAGAACCCTGCTTCCATTTTTTTCTCTGTGACAAAAGGCAGTGATGTAACAAAGCCGCTTATCTCTCCACGGGGATGCCAAAGAAGACAGGGAGAATTATTCTTCTGGCAGTAAGATGGTTTTACATCAATTGTGGGAAACTACTGTTGAAGACATTGTTAATACCAACAGTACAGCATCTATGTACTTAAATCTCTGTGTATTCTTCCCTCTGTCTGTCTCTTTTTTTCTCTTTCTCACTGTGTTTCACCTTTATCAGTTTGTTTTGGATCTTCTTGCTCCACCAGGGGACCCATGATTTATGGGCACATCTGTCAGGTATAATAAAGCAGTCCCTAATGAAGCCAGGGAAGGTGACCTTTGTGTATTTACAGCATGTGTATATACGTATGTGTGTCTATGTGTGTGTCTTTTTCTTACATGCATCTTTGCACATGTATGCTCTGTCACAAACGTTACGAGGACACGTGCTTGTGAGCTGACTGGTAAGCAATCAATAATGAGCTCTAAAACGTTAGATACACATGCATGTGTGTGAGACAACTGAGTGAGAAAGGAAAGGTGTGGAGACAGAAAGACAGACAGCGCATAACCACAAAACAGTGAATGTTTGTGGAAGAAGAGGGGGTAGGCCTACGCTGTAGAAAGCTGGGAACAAGCTCTCACAGTCCAATGTTGCACCACAACAAATGTAGGCCACATATTCCACTGGGAGCAGAGCAGCCATCAGGAGGACAAGCCTCACTTCCAGCTATCTGGCTAATACAATACGAGGATGAATTAGGGAGAGTAGCAGAAGCAGACTATTTTATGGGAAATATTCTGCAGAGTGGAGGCCAGCCGAAGCTTTTAATCACCTCACTGTGACTGGCTTAAGATGCTTCATTATAATATCATCCTCAAAGAGAGAAAAGGGCGTCTGGGACAGAGAGAAACAGGGACTTGGAGAGAAATCGGAGGGCTGGAGTTAAAGGGGAAAGCACAGCAACGATGAAAAACAGGAAAGAAACGGTCGAAAATGGAAGCATTCAAAGCTTCCACCAGCCATTTGAATCTCTAGAGCAGTTTTGAAGCCTTGGTTATGTAGAATTAGATGACAACACTGTGATCACCAGCCACCCCTAATTACCTACTCCACAATCTCAAAATATGATCTGTAAATAGTAATTAACACTCATCCCCATGATTAAACAACATCAAATATGCCCTAAATGATCCATGAATGGATAGATTTTTATCCTGATGATGGTCTGGAAAATTGTAATAGCTTCTGCCCAAACACTGTAGTATTTCTAGGGCTTCTATATGAGTTGAGCAAGTAAATGTGTTTGTAAAGCTAACTGGGTCACTCCGAGCAGATCCCAAATCCCACTACCAGGACAGCAACTTATCTGTAGGACTTCAATTATAGCTCAAAATTGTTGCTGCTGCCCTGAATTCCCCCCAGAATCCAAGGATGCTATTACTGAGCTACACATGGTGGGTATTTACACTTTGAAATGTGAAGAAAAAAACCCCCACTCACATCTGCAGTTATATCCAAATGAGGCTGGGTCAGGGCAAGATAGTAATCTTTTCCTCTCAAAAACACATGAATTGGTATTTTAAAGTACCCTAAAACGTTATGATTTTTAGATTAGTATCAATCATTCAACTGCACATAAACACAGCCTCTCATATATTTGACTGAGAAATCAATAATGATGTTTGTGTCAAATACTTAAACTTATGTGATCAATCAATTTCATTCTAACATTTAGCCTATGTTTTTATCAGTTAAATCAAATCTTACAGTACCAAGGGAGTGTGTGCAGAAATGCACTTTTTTTCCTAACAAAAACAGAATAATTCAATATTTTACACCACACTAAAATACTTGTTTGTTTCCCTGCAGGCTGTCTGGATGTCCTGAGTAGCAGCACCATTAATTTCAGCATCTCAACAGGAGTCAAAGGAGGCCCTTGGGCTGCCGCAGGAGGCTCCTGCTTCCTCTCATAGACAGCCAGTCTTTAATTTAAGCTTCTGACACAACAAGGGAGTTTTCTTTGTTAAGTGGTAACACTTGAGAGCTTATTATTTTGCTCTCAAGCTGTGTATTAGTGGTGAACTGTCACTGTTATGTTTGAAAGATACGCACTTCATCACCAACATTTTAAAGCACATTGTGACAGGTTATGAGTTATGTTTTAATACAAAAAACATTAATCACAAAGTTGAAACATTATTCTGCCTCTTCAAATTTAGGCAGTGGAAGAAATAATATACAAATATGGAGCACAAATGATGAGGTGGAGCCACAGGAGAGCACTGCACAATCACTTCTTTTCAGACTAAATAAAACAGAAAATTGCTGGCAAGCATACAGGTTGTTGTGAGTTAGTATCCTCTGTGACTGTGAAGTATAATCAGTGCTTTCCTTTTATATTTTTCAGACTTTTTTTTGTTTTATGACCTTTGAGCTCTGAAGGTATTCAATATTTTTCTCTCTTCAACAAACCCCATGGTATGATAATAATCATAGCCAGTGTCTAATCCCTTTTTTCCCACGCTATCAGATTCATTACACCGTTATTATGCCCCACAACAAATCACAATAATGTTATTATTGCAATATCATATAGACAAATTAAAAATAACACCATCAGTAAAAAAAAAATTGTGTGTGTGTGTTATGTCTCTTTTTCTCGAGGAGACTTACACTCAAAATAGGACTGCAGAAAGGTGGAGAGAGAGGCTGTAACCATAACTGCACAAAAGTGCAAAAAAAAGAACAATGACACAAATTTTTCCATTATATGGTGGGAGGCAACAAGTGTGAACGTGCTTTACTGCCCCCTTCTATTAAAAAGCCAGAATGGAAAGAAACAGAAATTAATTAAGAGGTGCTGTATTATACACAATATACAATATATTATAATACATCTATTTTTTTAACACAATATCAATATATCATTTTTGGATATCAAGATTACCATTGATAACTCTGATTATTGTCAACATCCCTGGCCCCATACCTCCGTTTTTGTCTAGAAATCATGAAAAACACATCACAAAAGCACAATGTTGCAATGGGTGACATTTTCCTTCATGAACAATTGTGCTTTATATCATATTAAGTTCCCAACAAAGGTGCTACTTACTCCCATTTGACTAACACTTGCTAAAATTTTTTTTAAAAAACCCTAAAAAACAAAAACCACAGTACTAAGGTGAACTTATTGAGCCTTAAAAAATGAAACCATATATTTGTGACACATCTGTATAGTCAATAGGTTATAATAAGCTTGAGTGTGTATCTGTTTTCTTGCAGAGATCAATACCACTGACATGTCTGTATAGTAAATGAGTAGCCAGTAGCTGGTTAGCATAGCTCAGCATAAATACTGGAAACAAGGCGAAACAGCTCCACTTTTAAATCTAACCCCCAGCAGAAGCAAATTTAGGCATGCTTCCAAAGTGTGAAACTATTCCTTCAAGAGAGAGATTAATGCATTGTTGTTTTATTGTTGTTGTTTTTGCTCTTTGCTTTGGATTTGTTGATGGCAAAAAATATTCAATGACACCTGCCTTATCCTAAACTTTATGAGAAAGTTGGGGATGACAGGCAAAACATGATATTTTTTCCATATACCGTAAACATAAAAAATGCAAGGAATGTGCCGATGAAACATCCATGATCAATATTCACACAGCTACTGGGGTGAATATTAAAAGCAAGCTGAATGCTGTCCTCAGGAATTGAATCAGTTGGCACTGTGCTATTTGTCCACGAAACTCTGAAATCCCTCTCCACGTTCCTTGTGGCTGGAATAAATCTCCATCAGTGCTAACCAACGCCTGTGGCCCAGCCTAATCTGCACTTCCAAATGGGAACCGGGCATAACGACACAGTGGGTAGGGGGTTATTAAAAATGAAACACAGCTAATTAAAGCCAGCGTAAGAGAATAAGAATTTAAGGCGGATGACCGAGGGTACAGAAATGGACAGAGTCCATATGAGAAACTGACCTGTACTCGAACAGGTGGAGAGAGAAAGACACACACATTAATCTAGCTGTATTTAAGATGTCTCTACAAATTAGTGATGCCAGTTCGGCACTCATCCATCACCAATGCAGTGTAAGACTATATAAGAGTATGGATGAAAGAGTTCATGAGGAGTCACTGCTACTTCCAGAAGCATTTACAGGTTCTTGTTCTTACACAAAGATGAGCAGGTAGGATGGGACGGATATAACTTAGTCGCAGTGTCCTCTGATCCCAGCAGATTAAAAAAAAAAAGGCATGAGGCGTTTCAGTCTGTGCTGTTCTTTACAGGTTGTGACATTTCATAGCACATAGATTACGAGTGTAGAGGACTTTTCCCCCCTGCTATCACATCCTGATACTAACAGGAAGTGACATGCTTGTTAAGACAATAACAGCAGTCGCATGAAATCAGTGTTACACCGGTCAGGACAGTAAAACTGCACTGAAAGGACGTGTTCACCATCAAAGAAGGGTTTCTGGGAATATTCCTCTGTGTACGATGTAGCCTTTTGTCGCATTAAAATGTTATTTTCATGTTATCACACTGACTGATGAATCATGATAGAAACATAAGGCAGATCTCAGATGAGCTCCGTGATTAACCTGGTAAATTTGAACTAGACAAACAGATGCTCTTACCCTAATTTTTTATTAAATTACATGCTTTTGACAGTTAGCATTGCATCTACAGCTGCAACCATCACTCTTTTTACTGATTTATCTGATTTTTAAAAATGTTTTGATCTTTTTTTTTTGGCCTACACAACAGCAGATATCAATAGAAAAATATACCCATCATAATTTCCTACAGCTTAAATCAACAGAATATTGTTCATTAGATGAATTCCCATGAGCTAGGCACCGAGGCGACTGCTAATCTTCACAATAATGTAAAACATTAAGAGGCAACTGATCCTTGCATTTGAGAACTTTAAACTGTCAGATGTTTGGCATGTTTGCTTAAACCATCGATTAATTAGTCCAAAATAATGTCGTTTGACAAACCGTTGCAAGTTGCAACTCTAATCGCACCTTTGTTTATAAAATGCTTTTAAGTGCATCGAATTTGCTACTCTCAGCCAGAAGTGTGAGAGGACAAAAAAGTCATGAACATCTGGCAGTTTTTTCAGTCTAATACATGTATTTTCCAAATACATAATTTTTCAAAGCATCCCTCTGTGGCCTGAGCAGTAATGTTTGCCTCTGCTCTAAAATCAGTTTTGTGAGGTTTCTATATCCATCTTTGAATCTACATTTGTGGTTGAAAACAGACCTGTGTGGGTGTGTGCAGACTGTGCATGATTGGCATCTCCCTCTCCCCCGTCAGTTACGTTGCACCTGCCAAAGCCTTTATCCTTCCTTTTTTCATTTCATAGAGTTTTTTGACATCACATGCGGTCATATCCAGCACAGTTTCAACCTGACTGGAGGGAGGTTTAATGCAGCATTCCTGTCAGAAAGAATGGATGGCAGAAAGAGGAAAGCACTGTCACTTCACTGACTTCTGAGTGTCATCAGACAATTTGAGGCAGCTGTGCAGTCGGTCATTAGGGGGAAAAATTACCGTGCATTGACATGAGGCATCCATGTCTGTTCAGTTTGTAGGAACTTTGCATTTAGGCGCCAAGCAGATGTATGTGAGCTTTAGGAAAAGTCAGATTTTAATTGGACTTCACTTTAAATATTCACATGTACACTGTATACAAGCTGGAAACTTGTGACCTTGAAAAGTCCAATGTGTGAGAACAAAAGCAAAAATCACTAGTGCCACGTTCACAAAATCTTCTCTTAAACTGATTTTAAACCTTAATTACTTATCTTTTTCATATTAGTTGATTACATTTCTGTATATGATAAGGCTTAGTGCCCCCCAGGACTCTTGTCTTTATTACTAACAATAAAATAACAATGGGCGTTAGAAAATTTACACTTTAACTGTGCACGTACTCCAAGTCATCTGTTAAGTCTTGTTTTTGATTCATGAGGTAATGCTCAAACAGTACATCCTGTTTTTAGGGATTCTGTCCTTCATTGACCTATGAAACTGCTTCACAATGAAAATGCACAGATTTTTGTCTCTGCCTGACACAACCCTTATTGGAGATCTTCTGTTAACACAAAACCAACCAACGCTAAGCAGCAGGTCCATGAGAAAGCATACACTAATAATAAAATCTTTCTGTCCAGGCCCTCATGCAAACTCTGGAATTTAATCTCTCTGTCAGGCAGAAGGAAGTAGTTGAGAGCCCTTGGCCTCTGAACAAACTTCCTGCCCTCATTAAAGTTTAGAAACTGACTCATTAAATTTGATAATAATTTATCCAGTGTAGTCTATAACCTGCTGTGTCTTTACTCTGAGCTTCAGCCTGTAACTCCCTCACATCTCCTGTGGACTGCACGGATGTCGCTTACAGCGCTTCTGTTATGACACATGCACCAAACACAAACACTACTACCTCCTGAATTATGGATATGCTAGATTAATCTTTAAATTAATTTCAATATCTGGGAAGTCTTACTATTTTAAAGCTCTTTATAAAGAAACATACCTACAGGTCACAAATGATGAGTGTTTTAAGCTCAAATTAGTTTTTTTGTTGTTTTAATAGAAAAGCAAAGAAGAACAGAGATTAAACAGTGCATATACGAATGGATACAGTCCTGTCTGGCACAATGCAATCATTCACTAAAAATAAAGGTGCACATAAAGAAAATTATATAAATAGCAATTATATAAATACAGGGCCCCCAAAACACCTCAAAAACATATAACAAATGCACCAAATGTAATGAGATGTTTTAATATACTTGCACAAACACTTTGACAGTCAGTAATATGTCTACCCCATGTTCTCAGTGCCTTTAATTGTGAAGGTGTGGACTTCACTTTAGATCACACATCTGCCACTGTAGTTAATATACATGCTTTTTGCTACTGTTGTCTTTGTTATTCAAAAAACGTTTTCTCTCTTAATATCTATTTCTAGAAAATAAGTCTTGAGTTGTTCATTTTAAATTTCTATTTCCTACCTTCTTTGAATAGGAACATCACACATAGTTTGACTCTTTATGCTACAACACTCCAGTATACTTTCTTACAGGGATCATCATTCCATTAATGTTTCACTTGGCTTTGCAATCATGAGGGAGGACAAACGATTGACCTCTAGGAAAAGGGTGGAGTCTGACAGTGGCTACCTCCATGCTGTGCTACTCAAGGACGGAGGAGGGTGGGGGACGCACGCAGCAGTTAGGCCGTCTGACATTTTGCAGCATTGACCTGAAAATGTTCTGCTGCCTTCTTTTGTTCTTCCTGCCATGTTGTGGCGAGTCGACGCCAGAGACGGACTTTCGGAATGAGGTCTGGGCCATGAGTTTCCGCTCTTGCTCCTTGATTTTGCACTGCAAGTGGCTCTGGATGGCAAAACCAAGAGATTCTGGGTCCACAGATGCGCCATACACCTCCCAGGTCATCCCTTGTTCATCCCAGACGACATCATGGATACTCTTTCCTTTCTCCATCTCTGACTCCTCTTCCTGTCTCTGCGGTTCTATCTTCTGTTTGCCTGAATTTGTCTCCTTTGTCAGGGCTTTGCCCTCAGCTTTGGTCTTTGCTTTAGGACTTCCAGCTTTATTCTTAGTTAGACTTGGTTTTGATGAAGTGTTTGTTGCTGTTGTTGACAGGGCCTGGTTTGGTTTGGTTGTAACAGCAGAATGAGACAGCGTAGCATTGTTCCTGTCAGCAGATCCAGAGCTGGTAGCAGCGGGTGTCTCTGGGGGGGCTCTTGATTTGAGAGAGGGAGCTTCAGCAGGGGTTGTTTTCACTGCAGATGGCTGAGCTCCTGTGTTATTTTGGGAGTTACTTGTCTCTCCCTGCTCCTTGTGGCTGCTGTGTTCGATGCTGATTTGGTAAACTGGCTGGGTGTTGCAGAGAGCTGACCCAGGGTCTTTAGGCTTTGCTCCGAGTCTTTTGTCTTGCTGCTGGGACAAAGTTTCTGAGTAGAAAACCACACCAGCATTTTGGCTGGGGCACATCTCTGCCTCAACAGTGAGTCTCTCTGATCTTGGATCAGTAGGGGCAGACAGAGTACTCATCTGATGAACTCCCACACCACCATCGATTGTGTAGACTACAGCCAGGCTCTGCACCTCCTCCCGGGGGATGGCACCCCCACTAGACCTGCGTGTCACAGTGAGGGGCAGCAGGCTTGGACTTGTGGCCACAGCTTTACTGCATGTGTTAGCCACTGTCTGAACCTCCATATCATGACACTGCTTGACTGGGGTGGACGACAGTGATAAGGTCATTGTCGAAGCCTCCCTGTACAGCTTGCAGTGCTGCTGCTGCCCTTCAAAGGCAGCTGTGTCAGTCTGGCTGACTTCCCCAGCCACCTGCCCAGACGCCGCCAGGTTTTGTACAGCCTGGGGCAGCGCAAAGGATTCTGTCTGTGAAGACACTGGCTGATGTTTATCTGAGGAGACCTGTGGCTTCTTTGCTGGTGGCGATTTCATCTCTGGATGTGCTGAACTTAAATTTGTATCTGTAAACCTGGCTTCTGCTTCTTTGCTCTTTGACGGAGGTTTGGTGGAGCTGAGCGGAGCTGCTGCAGTCGCTTCCATGCTTTGTTTGGATCCTGGCCTCTCTTGCAGACTAACAGAGCTTTGTGAGCAGCTGCGTATGTGAACAGGCTCTTGAGATTTCTGTGGCACAGCAGCGTTGATTTTGGGAGCTGAAGTACTCCCTTTATTATCGTGTTGTAGCTCTGATGGAGTATGCCTTAATTCACAGACCTTGTTAAGATTTCTATTATTTGGAGAAAACTGGTTATTACTGTCCTCTCGTTCTGGGGCTTTGGCTGAGGGCTTCAGCTGTGCACACTCCTCCTCTACTGCACTTGGCCCTTTTACTCTGCAGTCATTGGTCTGCATGTCGACTTTTGACGCGGAAAGAGTAGGCGACACATGGGCCTTACAGATTTCCTTTTCATCAGCCAGGCTTAGCATTTTCATATTAGCATTGGAATCCCTCTGGTCACCTCCTGGCTCACACAAACCTTGGCCAGTTAGAGACAGGTCTGGCATCTGTTTCCCTCCACCTGATTTTGTCTGGTTTCCATTAGCTGGTACTGGTTGGTCTGACGCATGGCTGCTAATTGGTTCCCCTCCCTTGGAAGCTGTATTTTGGGTATGTGTGGTGGTGTTGGTGGAAGAAGCAGTCAGAGCTAAGTTATCCTGTTTGTGGTCCGGAGATGTGAGGGTGGGCTTTGGACAAACCTGAGAGAGCTTGATGTTGGGCTCCTTAGCCCAGTTGGCATTAGGCTCCTTATTGCCCAGCGTGTCGGCCACAGCCAGCTGAGGCACCATCTGGACTGTCACTGTCCTTTTTGGGTTAGTTCCCATGCTGGAGTCACAGTTTCAGTCTTTAAATATTGTCGCAATCCGAAGATGAAAACAGATGCCCAATACCAGGCAATTTCCTAAAGGAGGAGAATAAAAATGAACTTAGTTTGTTTTAGGCGATTGAGCTTCATTTTTCATTAACTAAAATCTTGACTGAGACATACATAATCAGACCAGACTCACATAGAAGTTAACGCCTGGACGAGCATATTATAAATAGCATCCAGCATTCTACTTAGGTTCTTTGAACAGCACTCAACTTGCATTTAAATAATCAATGTTAGAATAAAGGCAATGCACCAGAACAATCAATAACTTGTATTTGCCTAATTTAATCACTGCTTTGAATTACGATTAATACGTGTGGTTCCAAGCCTAATGATAATCACAATAAGAATACTCCAGATCAGTGTAGAGATTGTGTCTTTCTGTCTACTTCCCTTTCTACGGGATTAATTGTTGATTTTTTTTTAAATGTTCTAGTGTGTTGCACCTGTCACTTCCTCCTTTGTTATCCTCTTTGAAACCTGCTCCAGAGACAATGGATATAAATAAACTAAATAACTCTAGAAGCTTGTCATCTTTTCATTTGAATGTTATATAAAGGGCTGTGAAAGGTGGTAAACCTATTTCAAATTCTTTTTCTTTTTTTGTTTCCAATATCAACAACAACAAAAAAACTCCAAACAAAACAAAACAGAAACTAGGAGGAATTCCCAAAGAGCAGACAAAATGCTATGTTGCAATAAAGTAAAGCAAACCACAAAGTACAAACCCTGACGCAAAGCAAACAAAGAAAAAAATAAGAGTTTGACATAAAATGGCTGGAAATGCTTACAATAAATAACTTTTAGATAAAAAAAATTGCAAATGTTTCACATTCAGTGGAGTTTTGACATAGCTTTGTCCGATTCTAATATTTCTAATTATATATATATATCTAACTAAGTTATTGCTTGGCTGTATAACCCAAATCTCATCCAAAGGTCATATTCATACATACCCCAGATGATCAGTGTATAAGATGACTGCTCAACCCCTCTTTTGTTGCTCAGTGAGGGGCCTAACATCTGTGAGTTTGATGTTACAAAAGTTCAGTTTATTCAGTTTATTACCCTGATCTATTATAAATGTCACTGTTTATATAGTGTGTACATGAACGGTTCATTGAAATGTCTAACACAGTTGTACAAGGTTACATGTTAAAGATGCCATGCCAGACGCCATGCACTGATGGTGTTGCTGAAAACAACCACTTTTACTCACCTTCAGTTTGACTACTCTTTCCTGTTGTGGCACTTTAAGTGTAATATAAAAAGAAGTTTGAAAGCCAAAAAGCTGTGTGTGCGTCTTTAGATTCTTTGTCCCTTCTAGTAACAACCCTAGTCCTTCACCTACAGTTTCACAAATCTCCTCATCCTAGGCCTGATGAATGTCTGAGTCCATCTCCTAAAAGTCTTAAAGCATCTGGGCCAATTCTGCAAGTAATGTGCCAGCACGCAGCAGATGTCTGAAATATCTGATCCTTTGGAGACAAGACATCGAGCCTTCCGTCATTCAGAACAGCCTAACGAGAGGAAGAACCAGCAACTGAAAATTCAGTGGACCACAGAGAGCAAGTTGTCCATTTCCCCCTCAGTGACATTACTGATCGTGATCTATTGTGCATAAATTGCAGTTAATCTCAGTGTTAAACCCAGCCTTGTCTTTTGAGGTAGTCTCCTCTCTCACAGCAGTAAGCATCATCACAAGTCTCCACACTGCTCCTCTTCGGGAGAGACAACAACAAACATAGTGGATTTTATACTAATCAGGTCATACTCATGTCTGGATTATTAAGGAATAAAGAACAATCATCCCTGTCACTCTTATTCAAACAGTGCTCATGTACCTCTAAATGCGCTTGGTTCCCTGAAAGAGTCCTTTTAAAGTGTTACCTACATAAAACAGAGTAGGAAGCTTCTGTTTGGGTCATGGACAGGTGTAGCTTATTTGTGTGTGCTCTCCCATTGCACATCTGCCTGTCTGTTGTCAGAGCGCAAATATTTATGAAAAGCATTTCCTGTCTTTAATCAATTAATCAATTAAAACGCCCTGATGTCTGCGGGATTTTTGCCTGCAGCACTTTAGAAACAACAGGGTGCATTCAGAATGCCAATTCATGCAAAACCGCAAATATTGCACGAGAGTGATGCACACGACCAATTCGAGTCAATCAGGATCTATGTCGTGTACTGTAGCCTACATTTGCAATCCTGTCCCACCGCATATCTCAGAGGGCACCCTTATTTTGCTGATTCGATTTGACCTTGCGGACAAATCCAACACCTCACACAAAGCAACCCCACAGTCTGACGAAAAGAGGAGGATGGCTTACCTTGAAAGTCGCTCTGAGTCCCGGACCTCAGGGTGCAGTTTGCGCGTGAGATGGGGCTAAACCCAAGAAATGAATATGGTAAAATCAGCCCTGTGTCGGTGACATCAAGCCACGCCTTCCGACAGAATATGGGTCTTAGAGGTATCGATCCGCCACAGCAAAGCGCAAAATTCAAGCACTCTGACAGCCTGACCGTGCGCAATGAGTCACCGCGGTGCGGCCGACTGATGCTGTCTCTGAGGTCTTCACCAGCGTCGCCTCGTGCCAAGTAAAAGTACACTTTTACAAAATGGACCTCTCATGGTGTGTGCTGTCTCAGAGTGAGAAGGTCCGGTGCAGGCAGCGTGGTGCCGCCGAGTAAACCGGATGAATGAATGATTGGAGGGGGGATGATGAGAATGGGAGGCAGTGCAGGATCAGCCGCAGGAATCCGATGGAGCGTCACTTGCAAATTGATTACTTTGAGATTCCGGCAGCACCATCATTTGTGTCATAAGGCAGCATGTAAATCGTTTCTTTTACTGTGCCTCTCTGTATCATTGAGGTGGATTTAAGAGAAGACCTGTGTATTCTTTACAGTGTGTCTGCTTGAAGGGAATATCAGAGTATCTTTCTGAACAGAACCAGGTACCTTTACACATCGAAATGCAATTAGAAAAATGAAGACATTTTCCCTAACAGGCCTGCTAAACAAAATAACCTGCATAATCCGAACAATTAGAGTAGGTGAGACTTGTCATGAGCCTGCTCTCTCAGACATGCAACTATTTCATTTCAGCTATAATGTGATTCAGTCAGAGACGACTGAATTCTTCCTTTTGGTGAAAGATCACTTGTTATAACAAGTTGTATGGAGAGAAGAAGCTTCCAATGATGAATTAAATGAAACGGTGTTTTCAAATCATCAAGATAAGCATCACTAATTCCCAAATTGAAATTGAAGTTATTATATATTATATTATAATAACTCCATTAGAACTGTAGGTTATTACTGGAGATAAGTAGCCTAATATGCATTTTCTGCTTAAGTAGAGCAGAAAGAATTTGCATTTTCCTTTTGTGTGCTCTTGATCAAAAGGCTGCAAAATCTTGGGGTCAAGAGATGCCCAAGAGGTCACAAGATAAATCTGTAGCTCCACGGGATGATTAGATTTGAAGCCTTCAACCAGTAAGAAACTGAGCAGCAACACTGGACCGTGTTCTCGCCTTGGAGGTTTCTGTGTATATGTGACATGTTTGGTTGAGACGTTCCTGAAAAGCTAAACATCAGTTTAAATATTCAAATGAGTTCTGACAGTCGACACTGTTAACTGTTAACTGACTGCCCTTATAAACCATCAAGGTAATTTCATTAAACCTCGGAAAGCTCCTTTCAGACCCACAGAAGACAAATTGTTTTCACAGGGAAGAACTCCTCATGTCAAGTAAACTTTAACTCAAGTACTAGACTTCAGTACCAATTTGAGGTGAATACACTTCACTGGAGTATTTACTTTTAATGCATTTAGCTACTTCACCACCATACAGAGTGAATATTGTGCTTGTATCTTCAGTACAATAATTACTGACTATTTCAAAACGATTTCTTCATACAAATCATATGAAAATGCATCACTGTAAAGACAGCTGAAACTATTCATTGATTAATCGGCCAATTAACAGAAAAGTAATTGGCAAATATTTTGATTTTTTTCAAGCAAAAGCAAGTCATGTTTCAAGCTTCTCTATGTGAGGATTTGTTGATTTTCTTTTCAAATGGTAATATTTAACTTTTTTACAGGCCTACAAACAACAAGTCAACTCTGATACAACAGCAGTTTGCAAGAGCTAACATGACTTTTAGAAATACCTTAAATCCATGTTTACATTTGTATTGTTGGGGCACAAAAGAGCAAAAATTGTTCATCTGGACTATGCAAAATTGTTTCTAAACAAAGTTAAAAAGTGTGCTCTTAAATATTCAGACATTTTATTTTTTTAATCTCAAGGTTTGTGCTACTGCTTGTACAAAAGAGACATCGGAAAGGAATCACTTTGGATCATGACAACTGGGACTCACACTTTTGAACTTTTTTCCAAATAAGTCAATTCAATGAGAAAATAAACTGATTAATAAATAACAATTATTGGTTGCAGTCCTATTTACAAAATATACCTCAACCGTCTACAGCAGCTAATTTCTGCTTTTACATTAATGCAGTTATTAAGAATGCCATGATATAGCCTTATATTTAAAACATTATTAAAGCAACAGCAGCTACGTTTTCGCATTAAGAACATTTTATTAGGCTACTTTAAGTAAAACTTCCAGATTAAACTTATATACTTTTACTTAAATAACCTTTTTATAGCAAGAGTATTTCACAGTGGGGTTATTAATTATAATTTTAAGTGTCTGCATTGTGTTTCCACCACTGCAGATTCTGAGATCCTTTGACAGGGACAGACAACTATTTTGTAATTAATCTGGATTTAACTTGGCTTGTTCAGAAACATTTTAGGTCCACTTGCTCATATCAAAGGACCATTGCTTCCTTGTTTTTCTTGCTAGAGATATTGTAGGGGTTTAATCATCGTTCCAACTCAGGCCATTTCAGTTGATATACCTCTATAACACAGCTTTCAAAGATCAATTAAATGACAGTGATCACCTCTGGCTATGTTTCAACTAACCTGTAGTGCTACATAAATGATTTTGTGCCATGTTTATCAGGGCTGTTCATAAAATATCAGCATTATAAATACCTCCTATTTCAACCAAGGCTAATCTTAGACTGTTATTACAATTTAAGAGGTTATTTTGAAGATGCAATTTTTAAATATAGTTGTGATTTGAGACAGGAGCTCCTCCTGGAGTACAGTAATTGTATGGCATAGACCTCCTACCTTTGAGAGCCCAGAGGGACTGATTAGGTGAGAAGGTAGACCGCAGCTTTACTGTGATTACAGTCAAGTGCACCATCTGTGAGCCACCCGGGACAGACTGCATGCATTGCTGATATGTTAGGCTTCTGCTTCAGGATGTGATTTTGTGCAGCCTGTATACAAAGCTGATCCAGTTGGTGAGAAGAAATATAATGTATAATGACAAAGATGTGTGTGGTATGATGCAGTTTTGAACACTGGGTGGTAGACATTACAATACAGAAAGTCTAACACTCTATATTATTAGTATCTAAAGATAATGAAGACTTAATATCAAATATCACTACTATAATATGATTGATTTAGTCTAAAAATAGAAGTATTAATCTGATTTTACACAAGCAGCTGTACTGTGGATCTGGCACCATCTGGTGGCTAAATTGAGAAAGGGAAATACCCTACATGACTGAAACCCAAATATTTCCACTTAATAATAATTTTCAGCAAAATTATCCCTACATAATATTAGATCTGTTAGATCTGCTGAGTTGGTAAACTTTCAAAAAACTTAAAAAAAACTTATTGTAGCCCTGTTCACTTGATCCTTCGACAACTGTCCTTTAATTCAATTTTATGTAGGCTACATACACTATTTTGGGCTTTACAGTTTTTTCAGTGTCATTGCATTCTGTGCAAATTTAAATGCATAGAAATTCTCTGAATACTTTGCTACGGTGCTATTTTAATGAACCTTAAGGCTTTTTAGGCTACTTATTATTGTCTGTCTCTCGGTTTAAGGGCTTTGAATAATGGTGATAAATTGTTATAACACTTACTAATTTAGATCTGCTGTCTAGAGAAACAGCACGTTTTTTAACCCTTGGATGCATGACCTACCGATACCTACACTCTTCCATGAGTGGGGTCAAAAATGACCCCAATTAAAATCAATGCGTTTTTGCAATAAACTTGAGAC
>JAQLOL010000019.1:3234595-3260932 GCA_029783665.1 Naso thynnoides
ACAAAGTGGCAAGGCAGGTTGTCTGTGGAAGAGTTGGACACAAAATCACAGAAGAGCGTGAATGATAGTAACCAGAAGGCCTTTGTTCTGAGCTTAGCAGTGTAGACACACGTCAGCAGATTATGTAACCCTGTCAATGGAACAATATATATATGATTGAGATAAATCATACTAACTACTGTATTTACAGCCCTGTGAAGGAAAAAGTGCACTTTCTTCTGTACCAGCATATGTGCTGTTATCAGCTGTGGTAAGGTTAAAAGGGTGAGAGGGTGTGTAGATATCTACCCAATCAGCTGTTTCTAGGGGATGGCATTATGCGTGTGTGTGTGTGTGTGTGTGTAGGTGTAGGTAGGTGTAGCCTAGGCACAGATGCATAAGCTTGAACACTCACCTGACATCAGGTTGTGTCTAAGGATGGCCTCTTTGATCAGGTCGTATGTAACCAGCTCTGTGCAGTTGACTAGCGCATTTCTTGTGATGTTGGGTAGCGTGCCTAAGGAAGCCCACCCCCCCAAAAAAAAGAATAACTTATATGTTTGATTACTCATTACTAATCAGCTATCAATCATTTCTGGGGCTTCCTGGATAGCACCTTTCCAGAGTCCACGAATGCCCTCATTCTGAAAGATGTGTTTATAGGCCTGCATGGTGCCACTGTAGCGTCGAGTCACCCCATCTAGGTTCATCTGGGCTTGGAATCGAACCTTGACCACATCTGTGGGTTGTGCAAAGGACACTGCCATGGCGCCTGTAGTGCAGCCAGCCAGGATACGTATCAATACACCAGGGTCTGGAAAAGGACAGAGAGGAACAACCAGTTGTGAAATATAATTTTGTACATTGATCCAATTACTCAAATTAAGTACAGTTTGGAAGTACTTGTGCTTTACTTTTTGTATGCATATGCATGTACGTTTGTATTTGTGTGCATGTGTGTGTTTGTGAGTGTGTGTAGAGAGTGAGTGAGTGAGTGCGCCTCCCTGCAGGGGTTTTTAGTGTTTATTCTCTTTTGTTTGTTTGTTTGTTTGTTTTTTTCCTTTTCTGAATTAAGTCTCCTAGCAAAGTCAATTGTGTGCATACACTGAAGAGTTTAAAACCATCCTGAGCAAATATGATTTTGAACTTTATAACTTTCATGTGAGGATAATGTGAAAGTGAGACATTAACAACTATAAACCATGTCTGTCCCCAAGGATAGTCAGATTTGTAGAAGCTTTGTTTGTTTAAAGGAATGTAATTTAATTAACTCTACATGTGCTTCAAAAGTAACCACTTACTGTCTTTTCCGCCAGTGTAAAAATTTTTGACATTGTCATAGAGTCCGATTCTGATGGAGGCGAAGCACAACTGTCTCTGCAGTCCTGCCACCAGCCCGTTGTACAGAGACCTGGGTCCCTCTGTTCGGATCATGGTGCTGATGGTCCCGAACACCCCTCTGTAGCGAATGCCTCCCACAGGCGTTTTCTCTCCCTGAATCTGGGGTGACAGATTGTACTCAAGGCTAAAACCAGCTTTACGGAACAAATGTAGAAAACCTCTTTACTAAAAGATGCAGCGTGTAGCAACAGAGGTGTGAATGAGTGCACTGATTTTTAAGGTATTGGTAATGAGGTGGACAAAATTGAAAGTCAAGATGCTCAGTCAATAGTTGCCAACATCACAATGTTCCAAAGCGCCCAGAATTGCTAAATGCTAAACAGATACCTGTAGTCTGACTTTGGCTGTGTCCAGAGGAAACGTAACAATGTCGGCTATACAGGCTGCGGCTCCAGCACTCGCCATCTTCACCCCCAGTGGAGGGGGAACATCTGAGGGTTTAAGTCCCACCATGTTTCCTAACAGTGGTGTTAAAGGTACGCACAAACAAAGAGGCACAGTTAGATTAACACAACCACATGAACATCAACCTCAGATACATATTATTCATTTTATAAACTAAAAGTTTAGTGAATAATGTCCTCTATCAGCCACCAATCAGTGCAGAACATACTTACACTGTCTGAAAAGGTTTAAAGGTTCCTTTCGAGCTTCGGTTGTTTGTTACCATGCAGGATTTAATTGGCCAGATTATAATCCATTAAGGGCCCCCTTCAAAGAAAGTAAGGATGCATCTTTGGCTCTGTATTTATCGTCTGACTGACTTTTTTTTTTATGACATCCACAGAGAGAGGCGTTACTGTGTACTCCTGTATGCACAGGTCTAATCAAAGTCCACTGACTGTCAGAAAGTCAATGTTCAATTTACCCCACAGTGCAGAGACACTGCAGAAAAACAACTGTTTAACTTGCCTGTTCTGTGACTGTAACATCAATATGCTTTCATCCAAGTTCTGTCAACTTCTATTGAAATGTCTAAATGGGATTTTCTTGCCTTCAGATACAGTCAACACTACATCCATGTTCACATTCAGGACACACTATGTTATATATATTTTAACTTTATTAGACAAAGTGTCTGCGCTTAACAACATTCATAATAAAACACTGTGAGATGCTCATAGGAGGCTTATTGTTGCTTTCGGCTAATGAACAGAAGGTATGTGTGAACCGTGAAAAAAAACAGAACAACAAATCTTATCTTTGCTGTGCATTTGCCATGCCAACAGAGGCTTTTTAATTGCTCCTGATTGCTCCCTAGAATGTCTTCAGTGCTTTCTTTTTCGGTTTCACATGTCAGCACCCCTGCACCAAAGAGCACCTTGTGTGATTTTCTCTTTTCATGTACTTCCATGCTTCTTTCTCTACCATTCACAAAGAAAGTGTTTTGGAGCCGATTGGCAGGACCCAAACCTCAACCCAGGTCGTCCATTTGCAATAGAATTATTGTATTATTATATAATATTTGCTCTTTTTGTTTTTGTTATAAAGCATGTAGTATCCTGTAGTACTTATATGATTTCTTTATAACTGATCCTCTCACAAAAAGAGCATCAGGAGAGAGAAGTGAGGTGAACCAATGACTGAAGTTCACAATGGAGCAGATAAGAACTTTGCATCACACCATGTTTTGCCTCTCAGCAGTTTGGCAGCAGTGACGGTTGTTGCATAATACCTTGCTCTAAAGTCAACTCCAGAGAATTAAGGGGAAAATCTGATTTTGGAAGGAAGAAAAAGGGAAGAAGGTTGTAACTTTATTTCCTCAACACTTAGTTGCTTGTTTGTTTTTGCTGAAGCATTGTAGTCTAACAATCCTGTAAAAAAAAAAAAAAAAGAAATCCTACATACGGTAATGTAAGTTCATAGATTTTTGCTTGGACTGCTTGAAGGAGTTTTAATTCATTATTTGGAGACTTTATTGTATGTTGTCTGTTGAGTTATATTGTGTTATAAAGAAAGGTTTTATAATATTGTTTACCTCATTTTCTGCATATCAAAGATAAACTTTACATTAGAATCCCCTCTATGTATTAAGAAATATTGTTCAAGAGCCCTATGATGACTGTCTGAAATGTTAATCAATTCATCTCTAAAACATTTTAGGAAAACTGAATGTTAATTTAATAAAAGTAAGAATAATAATAATAATAAACAAACGTACTTATAAGCAAAGGAGAAAAAATATTTTCTAACTGAGATAATCAAACAGGACAGGCCAGTACAAGACTCTTAGCTTCTTATTTTCCCATCAACTGTGTTACTGTTGATATGATGAAACCTCACGTGAGACTTTTTTTATGTAAGCTTCAAGATGAGATCGATATTTTTGTGAAAAGTGAAGGTTGAGATGACTGTGTGAATCCCAGAATAGACAGAATATTTAATTTGTCCCAGTCGAATAAACATAATTTCTGACAGATTAATCATTTATAGTTTTGTCATGTGTCTGATAGGGGAAGCCTCTTTTCAGTCTGCATAAAGTCAATTTTTAAGAGAGCTCACTTTGTTGTGATTGGTCAAACTGAGCCACAACCCCAGTGTGCTTGGTCTACAGACAGAGAGTAATGGGGGGCCGTTATCAAATGAGGTTTAACACAGTTATACTGACGGTACATGTTAATGTTTTCTTTCTCCTAAAAGGCTCCCATCACTTTCATCTGCTCTAATTAAACCTTCCTGTAATGTAAGTGCAGTGTTTCAAATACCAATTTGCTGATTTTCAAAGGAAAAAAAAAAATCATTGTCCCTGACAGAGTATGTGTGTGTGTTTGTGTGCTTGTTTTGCTGTATTTGTGCAGACTAAATGTAGCTTTAAACCAGTTTTGTGAGGACATTTACTCTGGTTCTCACAACTTCAAGGACTATTTGAGGGTTAAGACTTGGTTTAAGGGTTAAAATTATATTAAGGTTATGGGTTAGAATTGGGTCAAGCATTTACTTGTGATGGTTAAGGTTAGGCAAGGCAAGGCAGTTTTATTTATAAAGCATGTTTCATAAACAGAGGTAGGTTCAAGGTGATGTACAGAGACATTCAAAAACCATACAGAGTTCAGGTGGGGGGGTTATGTGTTATGTTTGTGTATGTTGCACATGTTTTAAAATCCAATAAAAAGAAGCTTTAAAAAAAACAAAAAACATACAGAGTTCAATCAAATACAGGTGAAAAAACAAATATCCAGGTTAAAACAATAGGTTTAAGAGCAAAATAAGGAGAATAATATACATGCATAGAGATGCACATACACACATGCATAAGCATACACACATAAAAGAGCAACAAAATCAAGGTAAATGAGTAAAAGGATTAAAAGAGAGAAAACGTGATAAAATAGATGAGGCAATAAAAATGAAAGAAATCAATAAATGAAATAAGCACAAAGGCATAAAAGATTAATGAGAAAAAAGCAATCATCAAGAGGCCTAGACCAAATTTGGAGAAAATTTTGCTAAAAGTATTTAAACAAAAAACAAGCAAACAAACCAAAGGTTTTTAGTTTAGATTTTAAAGCTGCCATGGTTGGGGCATTTCTAAAATGATCAGGCAGTTGGTTCCAGCTCTGTGATGGAGGGCCAGGGGCTTTACGGGTACAGGGGTCCTCACAAGGGGAAACAGTCAAGAATGTGTGTTCGTTACCAATGTATTAACGTAAACATTTTGTTACAATTACAGTAATATTGTAAAGTTGTAGATAGTTGAGGTGAAGATGTTTTAACTACTTTAGTGGGTATTTTAATCTGGAACAATTCAGTAGATGTTTTTTCTATAAAATCTTGAAAAATGATTGGCTGCTCAAGTAAGTAACTGTCAAATGAATCTGTTAAATAAATGCAGTGAAGAAGAAAGTGCAAATATCCCCTCCTATGAAATTGAGCAGAGTTTATAACACAGTAATGAGACACTGTTGTATTTGACTTACTGTTAAGTATCAGTGTAAAATTTTCCTTCTCTGGGTGTGATGCATGTTTGGTGTGAGGAATTAGCATTATGTGAGCTTACATGGTGTTTCGCTTTTAAGAACCACGTCACAGCAATATCCCATTCAAAACGTTAAATTGAAATCAGAGCATATAGAATGCTGAGGATGGATGAAGGTCATCAGTGAGGCTGGTTTGGGAGGCTGTACTGGGCGGAGGGAGACTCACTGTTGTGGTTCCGTCTCAGGCATGTTTCTGTCCAAGCTGATCGCTGGCCCAGATGGAACCTAGAATGAGATGTCGGAGAGGTATGCACCAGACTGATTAGGAAGGGAAGGAGGGGAGGATGAAGGGATGAGGGATGGGATGTGGCTGGAAGACGAACAAATGAAGGAATGGGAAAGGTAGGGTGGGTTGAGAAGTCGGAGACAAACAGGGAAGGATGGGTTGACTAGCTGTAGAAAGGCTTGGCATGTAATTACAGATGTGTTTGAGGTGTGGTTCTGCTCCTGAACCCAAGTTAACAAGGAAACCACATACATGTAGTCATGCGGCGTTTATGTACCTGAAATGATGTTTATGTGGCTTTACAGACTGTGAAAAAATTAGAATGATAAAGATATCTATCTATGAAAACAGGTATACAGTAACATAATTTAGTACGAAAATTTTAAACTTGTTAAATATATATATAATGCCAGATTTCCATCTGTGGAATCATGTCGTCAGAAGTTGTATCTCACATCAGTAGGAAACGAAAAACTGGTAGCACAAAGATCTTCCACCAGGTGGCAGTAACACTCCTTGATCAGATAGTCAGTGAAAAAGAGCTGAGGCGTTAGTGTGCAGCATCAAGTTTGAATTTGGCTGTAATTTTAATTAGATGGAGTGATGGACAATGCATCAATTTCCAGTGTAACAACACCTGGACATTTAAAGTAAAAAATATTCACATAAAAACAACTGTGAAAACAGCAAAGTAAAAATGTACAGGGCATAAAGCTCAAAATATGTATAAAAAAAGACAAAACATTTTGGTTGGGATCATAGACAGCAGTAGCTTGGCAAATACATTTTAGTGGATCTCATTACATTGTAAACAGAAATTGCAGTTTTTCATTTAACAGCATATTTTAGTGTAATCATCGTATCATAGCACACATACCTTTCTTTGAACACCTTGTGTGAAGTGTAAGTGTTTTTTTTGTTTTTTTTACTTGATGGTGTCTGTTTTCTTTTTCGATAATTGTTATTGTGGGTTGTTTGAAATTTCCACTATAAACTGGAGGCAAACCCACTGGAGTAATCAATTGGAACAAAATTTTGGGGAGTGATAGTCCAGGGTGTCATAGACATGTGAAAAAGAACAGTTTCAGCCATGGTGGCACGTTGCTTTAGCTGTAGAAGAGTTTCCACAATAATGCAAGAAAATTCACTTTATCATTACAATTTTTCTTTTTTTCATATTTAAATTTAATGACAAACTAAAATGATTGCATGATAAGCAAGTGGAATCGTGAAGTAGAGATGCAATAGTTTGACCATAATGTTTGGTGATCATACGTAGACTATCAATATGTCAGTTCAAAGTGTTCTGTATGTGTGGACTTTACTTCTACATAGTCTAAGGAGTGCTCGAGATTACAATATTAACACCGAAGCATAATGTCTTATAAAGTACAGCTACTACATGTTCACACTGATTTCATCTGAGCAAACTTTACGAGGTCTAGTGATTGTTATAATAAAAGTCTTTCACATCTGGTAAAATACATTGCTAAGAGCAGTTTTTGGTCACATTCATTCAACTATCATACACATAAATTTTACTTTTACCTTCATTGTCCTCTAAAACTCACTGATACATTGAACTCACTGATAATCAAGTTTCCCTTTTAAAACAGCAAAAGTCTTTATACAAAATCTCCCTTTAAGGCCTCAGCCAGACAGAGAGATCTCATAGTCACTTGTTGACAGTCGGCGGCGCCCAACTTTGCGCACATTCTTGGCATTAGTTATACGAGCTGCCACCTCCACAGGCTTCTCAAAATAATGCACCAGGGCTTGCTCGGTGAGCACAGAGGCCAGGAACTGCTCAAATGTGATGGCCCAGTCTTTATCAATGCTGGTGCTGTGAGGCAGCCCTCTGCTGTGGGGTCCACCACCGTGGGACCTTTTACTTCTTTCCCCGTTGGAGCCGCTGTCGCTGCGCACCAGCACTGTGTCGTCTGCAATGTCCTCACACTGCAGCTTTTCATCCAGCTCGTGGGAACCTGCGCTTAGCACGGAGTAAGATGACATTGAGGTGTCATCTTTAGTTTCATCATCAGAGATAAGCATGGCGGATGATGTGCCTGTGTCTTTAGGAGACGAGTCCTCCAGCTTGATGTCTTGCATAGGTGGCAGCTGTTCGCTCCCTTCCTCCTCTTTCCTCTCCGCACAGGAGCTTGGCTTGTTCTCCAGACCTGCAGGAACAAAGGCGTCACTGGGGTCCTGCGGTGGAAACACGTCTTCAGACATGGCCTCCTGGGTGGTTTTGGGATCTGTGGCATCTCCTCTCCACATGCCTGGCTCTGGTTTACCCTCCGTGTTGTGCTCCTTTCTGCTGGAGGAGGTGAAGAGCTTTCCCACCTCTCCCATTTCCAGCAGCAGACTGGTGACTGTTGCTGTGGCGTGATAGAGCTCCTGCTCTGCAACATCCTCACTGAACATGCTGTACAGGGTCTTGCAAAGCTCAATAAACTGGCTCTGTAAAACAAAACCCAAGCTGTCAGCTACAGCCTTTAGTTTTTTTTTTAAATACATGCTGTATATTAAAAAAAAATACGTTGGATGAAATCTTACCTGATTCAGCTTGGGAAGGTCTTTTGTGTTTTCTTGCTTAGGTTTTGTCTCCTGGTGCCACAGTTTTAGGTACTGACGATATTCAGGAGTGTTCAGTTTCTTCACTGTAAAATGTACAAGCAACGTGTTGGTGATGTTAAGGAGTATTTCAGTCACACACATATTTTAGTTTTAGATGCCAGTTTCTGTACTGTCAAATGCTGTTGTAACAGGGTAATTACTAATATGCTGAAACTCAACAAAAGTAGTAAAATCTGGACTTGTCATTAAATGTTATGAGGCCATTTTGACAATGAGAGATAAGAACCAAGGTCATTAAGGGAGTTTTACTTTTTGCTGAAGTATGTTAGTATGCTGGTGCCGTTACTAAGCTACGGAGTTGGTTTGCTACAAACTTGTGCTCTCATTAGCCAGAAGCCAAACCATGTGGATACTTTTGTTCCCTTTAGTTCAAATGACGACAGTCACTGCGTGAAGACAAACAAAATTTTTTGATTGCTTATCAAGGCCAAAGGGCAAAGACACACCTAAATGAAGAAGTTTATACTTCTTCCTACTCCTTTTCGCTCATGTAAACTGAGTTGCTTATGAATTTGCAGATGCAAGTTACTATTTTGTTTGTTTCGATTTCTTGAAGTTAACTTTTTATTATTTTTAACTGTTTTTAAGTTATCATTTACATGATCGAAATAAAGATGTCAATATCAATATCAATATCAATGGTTTGCCATGTTACACATCTTGTGGCTCAGTATAGGGAAATGGGACTATTTGGAAGTCCACGGTTTAGATCAATACATTCAGGCTTTTTTAACAAACTGTGCTCTTCTGCTTACCTTTTTCCGTCTTAAATGTAACTCTGACAAAGCCATCGTCCCTCTCATTCCTGCACTTTGAGTCATGACCTGAGAGGAGAGGAGGGTGACCACAATCAAACATCACCACTGTCAAGTTATAGACAAGCATATCATGTCAAATATATTAATGCCAAACTGAATTCTGCAGGTTTTTGATCACTCAGTGAACTGTTCTGCTAGCATTCTGCTACTTTCACCTACCACAGATGACACTAGTTCACAAGTTTATTGTCCAAGCAACAGCTTTTGGATCAGCAACACTGTTTGAGGCAATTTCCCTTCCTCCTGCACATTCATTGCAGTCCTCTCCACTTGTTCCCTACACGCATAATTTAACTTGAATACACATTTCTTCTGTGAATCATCACTGCATGAACAATACAGGCTGCACGCAATGTCTGCAGTTTCAAGGTTATTACAACCACACTTTCCCTATTAAAGTCAGGCCAATAGCATTCATTCATACAAGTGTTAATGACAACCTCAATTAAAAGCTGAAAGCAGACCTGACACAATGTGACGAGACAATTAAATAAAAATGACAACGAAGTAATACTTCCCTTAGATATTTTGTAGCTGCACAGTGTGAGATCTAATTTCAGAGAGAGGAAAATAACGTTTCCATTCCTAACCTCAACATGTCACCTACTGGTTGTGCAGATTAGCTGGAAACTCATGAACACAGGTATTTCAAATTAGACAGGAAATTTCCTCAATGGGGATTTGAATGTTCGACAAGCAAGTTGCACATTAAAACCCAACATGTTCACAAATACAACAGTGAAGACTGAGTTAGCCTTCCTTTTAATTTTGTCGATTACTGGCATTTGAAAATCTCAGTGTTGTGACTTTGTACTCCTAATAATGACACAAATAATAAATAAAAAACAGAAGTCTATCCTCATATTTTTTCACAGTAGTACTAATAAAGTCAACACATGGGATAATTTAAACAACATTTGTAGAAAACAGGGGTGACCTCTGCTAATGGTGGAAGTCAACAATAGACTGGTATAGTCCTTAAAATATTTAGAAAGTAAATAAATGAAGTGACAATATAAATATCAGAGAATATGTACAATTTGAGTCCCTCTGGACTTTTTATATTTTCTACATCAATGTTAAATGTGAAGTATTGTAAATGAAATGATTAAAATTATACAAAATTATAAAATGCATTATTAAATTGAGGTATTATAGTATTTGAATATATAACCAAGTTTTTCTTTTTTTAATCTTTAATCTCTTTACTATGTAGTTTCTTTTTAATAAGTAAATTAGAGCATTTTTATTCTATATTAAGAATATAAGCTTTGGGTGGTGTTGTTGTCGGGATAAGGTGCTGTGAAATGTCGTCATAGCCAGAGGGAAGAGGTGAAAACTAGACACTGGTGTTGGCACATTAAAATTTATGTTGTTACGTGGTTATATTATATCATCTTGCTGAACCTGTGAAGTGTACATATGGAGAGGATGAAGACAAAGCCATATATATGTTTATAAAAAAATGACTTCAAGTCCTCACCGATGGATGTTTCTGGAGTGATGTCTTCAAAGAAGTACTGAGTGGCCTCAAAGGCAGAATCTGGCTCTTCCTGTTCATGGATGATCTCTGAAAGAAAAGAATTTAAGAGTCTGTCAACATTTAATTTGGCTTGTGAAAACATCTTGTGAACTATTCTTTGTCATTTTGTGTTTCATGTTATTCAAATTCTGACATGTTTTTTCGTAGCTTTTTCATACAAAGGCCCATTTATCAATCAGATTACAAAATAGGTTGTATAACTGGTATGTTATGTGAAAATAGGCTTGTCAAAATGTTAAACAGCATTAACATTAACATTAGCACAGGTAATCCTGAAAGGATTTGTCAAGTCAGGCGAAAAAAGGCAAAGTATTTTCCTGCTGAGCCACTTTTTTTCTGTACAGTCAATAATAATCCTGCTCCACTGAAAAAGTTCTGCAGTTGCATGAAGACGATTAAACTGCATGGCTGCACACTCACCAGGTATGACATGCATCTTGTAGAGGAGCTTCAGCTTCTCCGTAAGGTCCCCGTGATATAGAGCATCTAAAACACACCAACAAGCTTTAGAGATCAGACACAAGGGAGCTGCTTCCTAATGTCATACATCCTCTTTGATACCACATACTTTAGATTAGAATCATGACAGCCTAAAATTTATTTTTCACCTGAGCAGCTAGGTTATAAACAATCGCTTCCTCAGAATGTTTAAAAGGATGCATTCACAGCCTTTACTCTACCTACCTAGGCCACTGATGAACTCCCGAAAATTGATGAGGGCATCTCCGTTTTGGTCAAGGAGACGGAAGAAACGCACAGCCAGTGGGTCTGAGTGTGCTCCGTTGGCCCAGGGGAACAGCAGGTTAAACAGGTCTTTGAACTGCTCCACGTCGATGCGATACTGCTCCAGGTAGGGCAGGCTGGGGTCATGACGCTCTGTGGGGTTGCTGCTGCCACCCCAATAACAGCTGGTCAGGTGCTCCGCCTGAGGGGGTGAAGAGAGGGGTGAGAGATGTAAACTATCACACGCAAACCAATACAATTTAAACCAACGAATGTAGACAAAGTTGCTTTTGCAGAATTTAAAGGGCTGAAGTCTTTTGATCAAAACAATGAAAAGAAACTCGAAGATGTTGTGAAGGACTGAATCAGAAGATTTGCTTATTTGAAAAAGCCACCACTGTAGAAAAAAATCTACCTAAATAAAATTTTTACTTCCTTCCTCACTCTCTGACTGCTGTTACCAGGAAGTTAGTGATGGAAAATCTGAATACACAACTCAACAAAATTTATAGTAAAGATATATTTACTTTTTGGCATAATGTGAAAACATACGTATTGCATTTGTAATTGTAGATGTGGCATAACTAATAAAACTAAAACCATGAGTATAGTTTGACTCTGTGATGTTTTTGAAATACAACATGTGTAACATCATGTTTTTCAAACAGTTTCCTTCTTGAATAAACTGAATTATGAAAACTGTCTTTGCCATGTGTTTACACAGGCCTGATGTAAAGAATAGTTTATGCCAGAGGAAAATATCTGGGCTGGAGTACTAATGTTAAGGCTTCTACAATTTTAATTTATTTTCTCTGTAAAGACTTGACTTTTATGGACAGCAAGTGAGAGGAGCAGGTACATAAACAAGGTTTGGAACAAGGTCCCATTGCATGAATGTGGAAGCTGGAACTCACCTTGAAAAGCACATAGAGCTCCTCCAATTCATCAATACTGAAGGCAGTCTCTGTGACTATTGTTCTGACCTGAAACATCAATATAAAACATTAAAATCTAATTCAACTGTAAATATGAGATTTTCAACATTAATAGAGTAGAAAACAACTGCTTGTCATGTATTGATATGGTGAAGTAATGGTGTCCACAGCTGAGAATGATGTTGTATTTATTCTCTGTGTGTTGTAATCTGAGATTCTGTGTTCTTTGTTTTGAAAGCTGGCTGAGCATGCATGTTAGTGCATGTGCGTGAGTGTGTGTGTGTGTGTGCCTGTGCGTGCGTGTTACTGCATGTGAGTCCTTCCTTGTCCTCCTCGTCTGTTTTCAGCATGACGCCTGGTCACACTCTTTCTCATATTACAGCTACAGTACAGTACAATCGTCTGAAGCTAAAAACTGACAATACAGTAACAGAGTCTTGATTCCTATTTTTGTGAGCAGTGTGTGCTCAGATGTTGCTTTTTTTGTTCCAACATTTTTGAGTAAATAAAGAGCACATTTGCTCTGATCTAAGATGCTTGTGTTTGTGGCAGTGAATGTTGTACAGTTTATGTTGTAAAATAGATAACAATGTTAAGCGTAAAGAGAGAGTGTGCATCTTTTAATAAATGGAATGTGGGCCAGTTTAAAAGTTCATATCTGATTTGACTGGCAGAACTGAAAGACCTTTGTTGACGTTTCGTCTGATCACTGTACTGCTTTCTGTGTGACGGCTGAGAAAGAACTGCAGTTAACACAGTTGAATTAAACGGACTGTACTTGTACATTTTGCACAAACATTTGCCTGTCTCCAGTATCTTTAACAGAAAGTTACAGTGCATCCTTACCACATTGCGTTTAGTTGTATCTTCAATTGTCTGAATGACCCTCAGTCTCTGTTTGAAACGCATCTGTTCAATCACATCTGCCCGGATTGAGCCAAATTTCTGACACAAAAGGAAAAACAGAGAAACACACGTCAATTTGGCTGAAGTATTACTGGACAGCTGAAGTCAATTGTGTTACGGAGAGGAGACAGCTGGACTTCTCAGTGAGATACTTCAATTTATGGTTCAATTTAAGCTCCGATCATATCAACTTAAAATTTACTGCATTTCACTGAAAGCTTCAAAATTATACCCTCCACGAGAAAGAAAATAGATGACAAACAGCAGGAGTTGAAGAGTCACACACACATAAACAAGAAATCCATCTTTAAAAAAATTCAGCTAAAAAGTGTACAAAATTCAATTAGAATTCACAGTTCAAGTACTTTTACCTCTATTTCTCAAGAACTAGAAGAGGACCATAAACAAAGAGGAAAACACACCTTTACACACACACAATCATCCCGTTCAACCTCGTACCTCATAGGAGCTGCGGACCAGTTTGAAGATGTCGACCTCTGGGTGAGGTTCTCCATTGTCCGTCAGTAAGGAGTGCAGGTGGGGGATTGGAGGGAGGGTGCTGTCCTTATTGGTTACACTGTCCAAATATCTATTATGTGCAAATGTAAGAAATGTCAAAAAGTTAGATAAATAGAGGAATAGGTTTTAGGCTTTTCAGGTAAAGTAGCATTTGTGTTCTGACAGTGATTTCTGACTGTGCCTAATGATGCAGGAACAAGGCTACAATAAAAACACCCTAAAAATTGATATTTCAGCCTTTTTGTTTCTTCTTACCTTCCCAGTACGGTCATAGCCTCTCCATCATCCTTGCAGCCCAGCAGCTGGTGGATATTGGCGTGCAGCACAGAGAGCGCCAGCTGAAAGATGACCTTAATGCCGTCGTAGAAGAAGCAGTCCACCACCACCACTGCACTCTCGAATGGCATGACAGACAGGAAGAGGGTGAGAAACCAGGAGAGTGAGATAGTGGAGATGACCCCAAGGTCCTGCATGCAGTCATACAGCTGAGGAACATATTCACGGGCGAGCTCCTCGAACACCCCCTGATCGACAAGGGCTCCTGGGGAAGAGCGGGGGAAAAAAAAAAGAAAGATGATTGTAAAGCAATTGAAATGTGTCCTTCAAACATCTTAAAAAAGAAGCATACACGGACCTACAACCCTTGTGTTGTAGTAGTCGGGCAGCATCCTCTCACAGAGCGCCACAAGCAGCCAAAACGCCTCCTCTTCCTTAGCATATAGCAGCAACACAGACGTCACAATGTTCATAGCCTGTGGTGTTGAGGGAGAGGATAAAAATTCAACTCTGGTCAAGGACTGTAAGGTTTCTGTCAGTTCATGTCAAAATAGCAACAAGAGCGCATGTACCTGACAGTAGCCGATGTTGGGGTTTCTGAACGCGTAGGCTGTGAGGACCCTGCGGAGGGCAGCAATGCCCATCTCGTTCTGAAAGGCCGGGTGCTCAGGGAGCGAGCGGTGCAGGTCCCGCTCTATCTCCTCTGTTGCCAGGTTGTATCTGCCCATCGACTTCTCAACCAGGTCTTCATAGTATCCAGAGTGCGTGGCCATTTCATTTATTGCTCCTGTGGAGGGGAAAAAAAAAGGTTTAAAGGTTTAAACCAGACTTTCTGACACATAACTACAAGCACTATTGTAGCAGTCTTTAAGATGGGATTGAAACACGTAAAGGTTTTAGTAAATATTTAAACTGACTGAAAAGTCTGAAGGAAGTGGAAATACATAAAGAGATACATAAGTAGGTCACTTTAAAAAAAGAAACAAAAAACTGGAATACTATATACATAACGGACATCTGCTACATATATCACTGTATTATCATACCATGGTATCACATATGCATGCATGTGTCATCAGAGACTCTTTCTTTTTTAAAAGATTTTTTTGTAGTTATTATTTAATTTTTTCCAGAGTTGTTTCCTTACAAATGTTAAACCTTTCTTCGTTTTCCCAAGTAGCAACCATAACAATAACACCATTTATTACTAATGTGCCGTATAAAGAAAAGATTGTCCTGGTGGAACTGTGTAATCTGCCATACTGGTCATGTCTCAGTTCACGGTCCAGATTTGACGGGGCTCCAGGTTATACTCATCGCACTTATCCAGATACTACAGTAAACATGCTTATTTACTGTAACTAGCCTAACTGTTTTATTCACCCTGTGTTCTAAAATCAGTTAACAATTAACAATGTTAAAAACATGCATGGTGAATATTTTCCCTGTAAGAGAGTCGTGAAAAGAAAGGAGACTTGAGAGGGTGCCGGTAAGGTCACTAAAGGTGAACTCAGTGCAGCTGTGACAACAGCTCATGTGATTCATGAGTGGGTCATCGGGGAAAGGAGGAGGAGCTGTTTGGAACGCGGATCTGCTCAAGTGAAGATGAGTACAAGCTGCTTCTGGTTCAGAACACACGACTGTGCCTGTGAACAGGAAAGTCTGGTGACTGCTGCATACCAGAGTGCGTTAAAGAATGATGGTCACAAGCTACAGGTCTGCTGTAGTCTGCTAATCTTTGGTGGCTAGGTTATAAAATGTTGCATTCAAGTGTTTCACACCAATTTCAGTGAGATCTTCATCTTTTTTTTTCTTTAGATAATAGAAAACAAATTTTGTCATGTCAGCAGGATTATTACTAAATTCTCTGCAAGTGAGCAGATAGCTTAACATTTACAGTAGTAGCATTACTGTGCTCATATATATATATATATATATATATATATATATGGAATATTGCAAACTTGACCTTCCTAGGGGTCCAAAGACCCTTCAGAAGGAACTAATCTGTGAGGTAAACAATCACTCAGTTGAGAGGATAAAATGTGAAACAGCACTGATCATTAAATACCTTTTCCTGTTTCAAATGGCACCACCCAGCATAGAGCTGGCACTGAGTGTTTTACAACTTCAGTCTACAAAAATCTGAATTGTTATGTGCATTTAACAAAATGACAAAAATCTCCAGACAGCCTTTAGAAAGAAACAAAACAGGAAAACCTTTGCTAGAGAAAACTATACATAAAAATTATATATTTGCAACAGCTTGACAGAAAATAGAGGAATGTAATTTTATTTCTGAGTATTTATGTCTCTTTTGGCTGCTCAAATGTTTTTCATTTATATTTTAAAATGTTTGTCTTGTTTATCTTGTATTTGTCAGCAAGGTTTCTGTGGATAAATGACACCTACTTTAAATATGTGTCATGTGATATGATCAAGTCTGGGCGTGCAGAATACAGGGTGCGGTCTCATGAAGTGCAGTGTATGAATGGTTTGCAGTAGCTGCTGTATGCCTGTTTATCTCAGGCCTTCCTCACCAGAGAAGAGCAGCCAGAGCTCCCCTCTCATGCTCTCAGGAATCCCCTTGAGGACCAGCTCCTTCGTCTTCTCTGTGCGGTACATACACACCCCCTGTCCAAACTCTGTAAAGTGGTTCTTCCATGCCTGCTCCTTCAGGAACTCCTTCGCCTGAGCAAAGAGTGAAAATAATGTGATCAGTTGCAGTAGCTCAAGCACAATGGCTGTAACCTTTTTTTTGTCATAATCCTGCTTTAACTTCCACTTTACTGGTTTTGACAAATACTTTGTTTTAATAGATTGGTTTCTTGCAGACTTCACAAAGCCTAGAAACTGTCATGTTCAATAATGCAGGGTCACTGTTCATCGGTTTGACATTAATAAGAAGGTCCGTCTTTTTTCTAAAGACAATCTTGTGAGAAAAATAATCTTGCTAGGTTGCAGTTGAGAGTTTTTTTCAATTCAGCTTAATCTCCATGCAGTGTAACAGTGTGAAAAAGCAAGCGGGAGGTGCAATATGATAACTTCAAATCCAAAACTATAAACAGCCTTACAGAGAAGTTGAATTAATTAGAGAATTAATAGACAATGTGTTGCTTCAAGATCTGTCAGGCTTGACAAGATTAAACGTTTTTAACTGTACTTGACAAACGTCCATTTAACCCACCAGTTTGGGATTAAACTCCTCAGGTGAGCGGCGGCGGTACATGGTCATGAGGGCTTGTGTGGCTGTGGGCACACTGCTGTCATTCAGATTGAACGTACGCTCGCTCTCTGAGCCCAAACTGTGCTGTGGGCTGCTGGAAAGCAAAGATCCATGCTGGGAGTAAACCTGGAGGGGATACACGTTACATATGAACATGGTCACCAGCACTGTTTAAGATTATTCACATAATGTTCTGTTTGTATATATGTGTGTCTCTATGCTTCATTAATCCCAAAGGGAAATAAATGAGGTTAGATTTATTTACTCTCAAAGCTGGTGTTTAAGAAACAAAACAACAATTTCAGGGTAAAAACAAATGTTTCACCTCATCGTCTGAGCTGTTCAGGCTGCCGGTAAGTTCCCTCTCCAGGCAGATCTTGGAGGTGGTCTGCTGCAGGAAGTCAGAAATCCTCTGGACCAGGAAGTCTCGGTCCTTCAGGTTGGCAAACAGGAAAGTCATACGATTTTTGGTGCTGATGGAGAGCGGGCTGGGCAGCACATTGGAGCTGTCTGCCTTCTCCACAATGGTCACCTAGAAGAATGTTTACATTCTCAGTAAACACAAACAAAGCAATAAATGACAAGTAAACACAGACAACTAAATGCGACCAAAATAACCAGCTCAAATTCAACGCTGCACAGTTTTAAAATGGAATACAGAGCTTGCTATTTCTATTTCAGGGCAACAGTGTAGGTTCGAACATCGCCTACTTATAATGGACAGTAAGTATTTACTAATCTAAATGAAGATTTATCAAACATGAAATTACAATGAAGGGCAGCACACAGGATAGTTTTCGCATAGAGATTGCTTGTTAATAAATAAAATGTTTATCTATTTATCCACTAACTTTCAAACATGACTGCAATTTAGCGAACTGTCAAAGCTAACGTCAACTCTGCCATTTTAACTCAAGAGTCAAGGAGGTTAATAACTAATCTGGGCTATTCGGAAAAGATGTTTAATTATTTCTTAGAATTCACACAATTTATCTCAAATAACAAAAATGTATGGCAACAACTGTAGACTAAATGACCAAAAGACATCAGTTAGGCTAGTTCTATTAGTTAGTTAGTTAGTTAGTTAGGCCTAATCTGAAAAAAGATCTCACTTATTCTAAACTGCTTAAATACTAATTTACTAACTCTGAAACACAGTAATTCATCCATGAGGTAAATAAAAGTCGCTTCTAAAGTTATTTTTTGAAGTTATGTGATTTATGGCACTGCAGGTGTTTCCTAACATTTGATTTGAAAGACATCCTATATAATGGTTAAAAACAATCGACTAAATAACCATATGGAGACTGGCTGGTATTTAGCAAGAACTTAGAATCAGAAACATATCGCTACCAATGACTGTGTGACGCTTAACAGACGGCTAAAAGCTGCTGTTGGGTAAAGCTATCACGCCCTTAATTATGCCTAACTTACAGCCTTAACATAATTTACACAAGTGAGTTATATAAGATGATGGGTCTCCCCAAATAGGTGTAAAAGGGTGTGTGTGTCTTTTTAGAGCAGATGGGCAATGACAACCCATTACCAAACAATGTCTTTGACTGAGGTGCTGAAACTACAAATTCATTTCTATGAGCTATTGTAACTTTTACTTGCAAAATCAACCATCTTGGAACAGACACATTTCGCCAGAACAACTCACCTCTCTTAGCGGGATAATGAGGCTACACAGCGTCTCTTCCTTGCTGGTGAAGCAGATGTAGTTGGTGGAAACAAACATCTGTCCCAGGATGTGCATTTTGTTAAAGGGGGTCCACAGGGTGCAGTCTGTGTGTCCATCCAATTTTTCATCTTTGGGCAGACGGAAGAGCGCTCTGTAACGCTCACTCTTAGCTCTCGCATCCAAATCCCTACAGGATGGAAAACAAGAGCCATATTAGAAAACTATCACTGTCATCCATAGAGTATTATACTTACAGTGCTTATAAGGAAAAGGAGATATCTAAAAAATAGCGTGCAATGCTACTTCCAATACAAATAATATCTTTGCAGTAAAAACTGCTAAAATAACAATTCAGTGCTTTGTTTTATTCCTGATGTTACACAATCTGGATAACACATGAATCTGCACAGACAATTAAGTATCTGTGAGGGGAATTCTTATGCAACTGTAACCATCTCACGACCCCAGATGAACAGATAAAATAATGTACTATGGCAAAACAAATCATGCTGACGTAAAATGTGTTAACCAAACAAAATTGAGATCTTGAGGCCGTTCCTAAGGGCTTGCAGTGACGTACTAAAGCTCAAAGCACAACAGTCTTTTCTTTCCTACCACTAGTGTTGTTGCAGCTTTTAGAACGTAAACTAACAACATTATTTTAGACTTTCCTCCTCTGTCATTAAGTGTCTGGATAACCAACTGCTCCACCAACAAGAACACTCTAATGGTCAATCAACCGCATGTCATAAACCTGCCTTAACAGCATTTATAATTGATGAGAACCAGTGTTCCTGCTTTGCATCAGTGCTTTTCCTACCTCTTAAGTGCCGACACCTTCTTGGGTGACTTCCTCTTGAGCTTGGGCAGCGAGCGATCCTGTTCAAAGCCTTTGTTGTCAAGGAGCTGACGCATGGCGATGTTGGCCAGCTGCTCTGCTAGCTTGAAGGTCTCATTGATGTTGAGGAAGACAGAGAAGACGTACTCGTTGATGCGGGTGCTCACCTTTATCACATCCGGAAGCAGGAGGGTTGCACTCTTCTCCAGCTGGGTGACATCTGCCCAACGCACCACCAGTTTGGCTGACAAGTACAAAAGATACAGACATCAGTTTATTAAAGAAGACCAGCCGTTGGACTTTGACAGCCCTCAGGATATGGTTAAAGGGGACATATTATGCTTTTTTGTCTCTTTCAACCTATAAATATTGTTACAAAGTCGGATTGCAGTTTTAAATTATGCCAAAGTATGAAATAATGAGGTAAGGGTATGTAGCAGTAATCCCTGTGGGCTGTTTCTAATGGCTCTGAACACTCCGTTCTCATCAGTTTTTTTAAAATCTCAGACCACTGTTGCATCACAGCGTGCTGGGCTTCTCTATAGGTTCATCTGGAAGGTGTGTGTTTGAGCTGGCCAATCAGAGCAGAGCAAACCTTTAGAGGTGGGGCAGGAGCTAAGACAGAGCATCTCAGACAGAGGCAAAAAACCAGGGCTGCTACAGTGAGCTGCATGAGAGAACAGACGAGTTTTTTGATCATCACGGCATGTAAACCGGCTCTAGTAGTAACAAGGAATAAAATATGAACCCAAAAATGAGCATAATATGTCCTCTTTAAAGACTGAGAAGCATGCAAGAATGATGCGACAATGCATAGTTTGATACACAGTTTAAACACTGCATTAAGAGTCTTAAATTAATACCCCCTTGAAAAAATGTATCTTCAGACATCTCAGAGATTTAAAAAATTTGATTGATTTTTTTTAATATAGATAAAAATGTTGGGGTCAGTCAACTTAATACATTTACTTCAAAACTCTTACAGAAAACTCAAGAAAATATTAGATGGTTCAAATCACAAGAAAATGTTTGTTATTTTAGTGGGCTGATCCTTATATTTTATTGGCAGGATTGTTCTAAAAAGATTATGAAAATATCAAAAATAGAAGCCAATTGCTGTTTTGTGCCTGAGCATAATCAAAGCTGGCATTGAATCAATCCCCTTAGAAAGATTTTGGCAGCTTGTAAAAAAGACATGACAGGAAAACTCCTGCAAACAAACATACAATAGAAGGACAATCAGACTGCAACTGTTAAGGAGATAACCTGTATGGAGTGCATGACATTTATCTTAAGATTAAACATAAGAAATATGTAAAATACTGAAAATATGACCATCTTTATGTTGTCTTGTGCTCCTAATACGTACTATGTCATTAAAAGATCCTGTTGCTGTACAATTATCGTCTTGCCCAACTTTTCCCCTAGAAAAAAAAGTAAATCAACCAAAGTAATTTTTGGTTAAAAAAGGCAGAAATGTCAGCTTTTAGCTCCAACCTTCTTTTCCCAGCAGGTAGGAGTAGAAGCAGAGGTGGTTGATGCTGAGATAAAGCCATCCCTGTCGGGGCACCTTGCCCTTCCAGTAGCTGCAGGAGTAATAGTTAACCAGCTTCTCCTCCTCCGGCATTCCAAACAGCTTACGAAACTTGGCGCTGGCCTCCTTGAACTTGTCTGTGTCATCGTCCTCCTTGACATCGTGGTTCTTGTTGTACTCTGCGATGATGCCCTGAGGCCAGATGGAAGAAGACAGAATGAGTTAATGAACTGTAAGGAGGATTGAGGGGGAGCAGCAGCAGCGTTTGTGACTGATGCTTTTAAGTTTACACACAAATTTTAATCTCCACATTATTATATGCATCAGGGACATGCTGCTACATTTGGGTGCTTATCTTTTATAGTCTGATGTGGAAGCAGTAAAGGGAAGAATCTCGCTGATTTTTTTCATTTTTTAAAAACCCTCTTCTTATTTGCATCTGTGGTCTTCTATACACTCAAAGTGATTCTTTTGAAATGAACAGACACTGCACCACCATCTCATAAAGGGTTGCTTGAGTAAGTAATTCCACATTTTAAAACGGAATTGAATTATTAAGTAGTTGGGATTTTTTTTTTTTTTTTTTTACAAGATCTGGAAATGTTTTCTGCTCTACCTTCAAAATCTGACTGGTGCCCCAACTTTGTATTATGTCAGTTTGTTTATTTTTTTTACCTTCTATTTTCTATCTTTTGTTTTATTCTATTTGAAAATTCTAAACAAAATAATTTAATTAATTTGTATACATTGATGTTACAATTTTTACATTGACATTAAATGAAGAGGCCATTCTGCAAGATAAGTTCACGTTTTAATGTTGAACATTTTGAATCTGAAACTTTTTAGTTTCTTTGCAAACTGTTACCATCTTGTAGCATTCATGTATTTTGTTTTCCAGATTTTTGTAATGTGTAGATTCAACACATTCTTGCACACTCGTCATACAACACTGCTCTGATTGGTCCAGTCTGGACCTCAACTCGTACCACATTGGATAGACTGAGACTTAATTAGGCAGATCACATCCACCTAAGTAATTAATGTATTTCCAAAGATCAGAAAGGTTCCACTATTAAATTCTATTTATTGGGAGGTATCAGTGAGGTGTGTGCGCTCTACACATACAAGGAACAGAAAAATTCTGTAAAAATGCCCAAACAACTACCTCACTCCCTCACATTGGAGGCCTTTAACTTTGAAGAACAAACATCAAACTACATTTTTGATTACCTGGACTTTTCCTTTGACAAAGGTCGTAATGTCATTCTCATTCTCAAAGATGGACAGAGTCTGCAGCAGGTTGTGTTCCAGCCACTCCCAGTGCTCTGTGATCTCTTTACGGGAGGTTCCTGCAGAGGAGCGAGGAGGGAGAGTCAGTGCACTCAATTGCAGGGTTCACAGGAGCACGGCGGTGTCATGTTTCACAAATAACTGGCACTGTATGATCTAATACTGTGAGATTTACACGTGAATTAATGGACAACTCATTATTTCTTATGAGAGATATTGAGGTATTTTGTATCATTTATACTGGGAGATCCTCTTTAACTGGTGGACAAGCTGTTGGTGACAAAAGAGCAAGGGGTAAAATGAAATGCAATCAATCATCTTTTGTTTGAACAGCAACACAAATATGACCCTTTTTTTTGTAATTAGAGATCAGTGACATTAAAACTGGTTTTGTTTTTGGCCACAGGAGAAACAGATTGCAGTAATGGCTGCCCATGTGCACCATTATCCGCAAACACAGCTGCAAGCAGCCGTTCAGTGAGTGCACATTCACTGAATTAGCCTCGTCTCCCAGACTGCTTCACTCTTCTGCTACCTCTGGGCTGAGGACTTAAGAGATGGGAGGGAAGGAGAGGGGGGGAGCATCTGCCATGCCAAAGCTAGACAAGGAACAAAACAGGTGTATTTTCATTTAGTAGCGAACTGCTGAATTAAATACACAGCTCCACATTCATTTTCCGCCAGCATCTTCATAGTGTTTCAATTTCATTTAGTTTGAAGCTGTGGTTAATTATAGCAGTTTGAATCTAATATCATAATGTTATCAAGCATAATTCTAATTCATTTCTGTGCATTCCTAAAATTTGTGGGACGCTTTCAAAGACAATTATGCATCATCTTGTACACAGAGCACATGCTCACTTAAGTGTCCATGTGTAAACATAAGTTTCTTTAAGACATTATCATTGTAACAGAAGAGAAACTCACTCATCACAAAGCTAAACGACAGAGGAATGAGGCATAACTTATACAATGTAATAACTCCTGAGCTGTTCTTCACCATAAATATTTTGTACGGAGTTGAAGTGATCAATTGTCAGTTGATCAATAAACCAAACTACTTTGATGATCAGTTCATGGTTTAAGTATTTTTTTAAGCTAAAATGCCAAAAAAGTTCCCTGGGTGAAGCTTCTCAAATGTGATAATGAACTCTTAATCAGAAAAAAAGCAGGCAGCTCTTGGGCTTCAGGTGATTCACTAAGAAATTGGTCATAATAATCACTGCCGTCCAGGTTTTGTGTTTGAATTGTCAAAGCTTTTCCTGACAAGCAGTGGGAAAGATTTCATTTTCAGTGACAGCAGAAATTAAAAAAGATTGCTGCGTCCAATCATGTTGGAGTGTGGCTGCTAATTTGCATGATTTGCTGCCACAGGCTGTCTATGAAGCATTTTGCAAACATAGAATATGCAGATTACTTTATTGTGAACATGAAATCTTAACGATAGCCATCAAGTGATGAGCTGAAAACATGTAACATTCACTCGTATTTAGGTATCAATTCCTGCACATGTTCCTGTAATCCTGCCCTTTAAAACCATCGGGGCATGATGTAATGCTTGGCATTCAGCAGCTAGAAGGCATCATGCGTTGTGTGCTGGCTGGGGGAGGGAGGTGCAGGGGGATAAAGATACAGAGGGGTCTGTGGTGGAATAACTTGTATAACTAAAATGTGCAGATAAACGTGGGGCAAATCAACAAACTGACTTCTCAAAGTTAAGTTAACCTTAGTGGCTTCCTCCATGCCCTCACAGTTTCGGACATGAATGTTAAAGTGGACATACCATGAGCAATGGTCCAGTAAACTAAAGAGTCTGGCGTCTGGTACAGGATCCTATAAGGGGCCACCCGAGCACTGGAGTCCAAGACGACATCAAGGGTCCCAACCAGCAAACCTGTAAGAGCCCATAATGCTGTTACTGAAGACTGCACCATTGTCGCAAGATACATTTGAGGTTTCACAGATGCCAAATAAAGAACTTAAAATGTTGGTTCATAAAACATCAAACTACACCAAACTCTTAAATTAACTCATGACACAGATAAGCCCATAAATTGATTCTGCTGTGAACCACAAGCACAGAGAGATGTAACAAACATAAACAACCATGTGAGATATATAACAAATGAAGTGCATTGATACGTCTTTATGCCGTTTGCTATACTTGAGCGAATGAGGTCTTGTGATTTCAAGTGCATGAAAGGCATCCTGAGGCATGGCATCAAATGCTTTTGTTTACTTGTTGGACTTGTTAGACCAGTGATCTGCATATGACTCTGGGTTTGACTGTTACAATTGTGTTCTATTTGTAGACATCATTACTACATGAGTTTAGGCTTTCTGATGTCAAGCAATAAATGAAGGCAGAGGGCTGCCGATTGGAAAATTACTGCAATGCTGTGAACTCAGAGATGAAAGTCACCTGAGGAAAAGGATAAATGTGCTACTCTTGTGACATAATGTAGAGGCATGATAAAAAACACAAAGCATAGCAGGACAGAAGAAAACTGTAAGAAAAACTACAATGTTGTTTCAGCTATTCACACATCAAAAGTGCCAAATTGAAGTATACTCAAACCACATAGCTTGCATACTAAGTACAGACCATTTCTGAGTGTGCTGTCTCCTCCACTGTAATTTACAAAGGAAGCGGAGGAGTTGCCCACAGCTGGGAAAAAATAAAATAAATTGTGGGTGGTGGTGGAAAAGCTCCAGAAAGAAATCTTGACAAATCATTTTCTTATAACTACAGCCAGACTGATATTGGATTTTTGGGGGCTGATGCCGATACTAATAACTGGGAGTAAGAAAATTCCAATATCCAATATATATCAGCTGATACTGTACATATATACCTGCTAAATGTAGCTATCTACATACTTGTGGCAAAAACATGTAATGGAGGCAGGATATCTTACTGTACCTCTTAAGCTTTATTCCAAACTTAAGAGCACGAGTCCAAGTACTTTTTCCAACCTTAAAACAGTTTCAATATCGGCGCACACTGGTGAACCACATGCTGATACGGATCTGTGACAGCCCAATATCTGCCGGTAATAGTGGCCAACCGATATATCAGTTGCGCCCTAGATATAACCTGAAATCGCTGATTTTTCTTTGTATACTATCTACCAAAAACTGTATCATATGGCAAACTAATGAAGTATGGATTTAGGACAGCACTGGATGTAAACAATGCAGGTTTAAGAAATATATTTTTAAAATATCAACCTTGTAAATGTTTTGGGAAAAGAATTGCATGAAAAATGTTTGATAACAATCAGAATGGTGAGAAACAGTGCTTGCTAACAGAGATGGCTGATACCTTTAACAACTTCTTATCAGTTACAGCTGCAGACTTTACACTGAAGTACTATTGTAAAAATGCTTTAACTTTCATTTCTATTTGCAGATGACCCACTTGTTTTTACTTCTGGCTTATTATGAGACGTTAGACCATTGACCATTTATTTCTGACTAGATTATTAATGACTCACTAGATGAGCAAACGAGATGTTCACAGCCTGGAAACCCCAGATGCTGTTTTTAATAATGGTTGGTAACAGACGCAAGAGCACGTACAACTTAAAAAAGACAATGACAACAACACTTTTTAAAGGGTTCCTAATTTAGAAAACTGTTAGCTATATCTCAATTTTGACACCATTTTTAATGCAGCTGCAAAGCTTTTTGGAGCTGTTAATATTCTCATTTCAGAGTAGGCCCATGTTCAACTGCATGAGAGGCTGGTTATTTTTGCTCAGCAGCTCCTTAGGGCAAACACAGTATGAGTCATGGGGGGGGGGGGGGGGGGGGGGGCAAAGG
>JAQLOL010000019.1:3260942-3284707 GCA_029783665.1 Naso thynnoides
CCCCCCCCCCCCCCCCCCCCCCCCCCCCCCCCCCCCCCCCCCCCCCCCCCCCCCCCCCCCCCCCCCCCCAAGGAAGCTGAATTTTCTTAATTTCAGAGGAAAACATGTCTTAAGGACAACACATAATAAAAAAAGTACATCTGTGTGGTTCAGAATCACTGACCATCCATCATCTAAAGACCTTGGACTACAGTTACAAGTCTTTGCTCTGTCTGCCTCCTATTCTCTTCACAAATCTTCTTAGCTTCCATTTCCTTCTTTACATTTGTCATTAAATCCTCTCACCATTGTGTCCAAATGCATGCTAAAGAAAAGCACTTTGATTTTAATAAACAGCTGACAGATCGTGATGTCTTTTAATTTGGTTTAAAGGTGACTGCCATGCTAAATGTCTATAATTTTCTGCCATGTGTCTGAGTGCTGTCATCAGAAGTACTATGAGCAAATAAGAAAAAAAAATGCTCTGTTCGAGCTGAATCCAGTCTTAATCACACGAAAAGTAATGAAGCGAAGCAGTCTGGCAGTCTCTTTGTGCGAAACAACTTGTGTGAAGCACGAAGACAACTTCCCCTGTGACATAAGAAAATCACAAGGTCATAAACAGAACAGAAAAGTTCAACAGTTGCTCACACACTGACCTCAGAGTCAGATGTTAATGTGTTACTGAGTTCTGTCTTTGAAAAAAATTTCAAAATTTCAAAATACCAAATTTGACGCAGCGAGCATCTACTCATCCGTCTTGAGTTCCTGGAGTAAAAATTCATGAAAAGCTGCGAATTTGGACGTTTTGTTGCCCTGCATGTAATGAGTGGTTCAGCCTACAAAGTGTGAGGGTGAGGTTAAACACAGGAAACTGAGGGCTTGCACTCAAGAAAGGAGACCACCGAGACAAGGTGCAAGACCACATAAAATTCACACACTCCCTCCTCCAGTGAGACTAGTACAAGTGAAAACCCAAAACAGCGAGAAAACTTTCTGCTTGTTGTTTTGCACAAACGCCAACCGCGACCATCACATGCTTCAGAGGCACTAACTCATCAAACCGAGTTCATATGATTGCTTGTTCCAACTCACACCTCTACCACTGCACAGCTACAATTGCTTCCACACGCTGAAAGAGTGGGTGCAAAACCCACAAGAAGACAACACACAGCTGTAATGGCACATGTTCCATTTATTATTTCTAGGGTAGAAAAACACACATTGTTGTAAACAAAACAAGCTTTAAAGCTATAAGAGTTTCCCTGAAACAAGGACACAATACAAACAGAGTTTCCCATAGAGCAAGAACCAATCACGTTCTCCGAAACATTTTGAGACCAAACCACAAAAGTGAGAGAAGCACCTTATTTCCTTTTGTTTATATCATCTTTCTGCCAAAATAAAAAAACAAAAACAAACCAACAACAATAAAAAACAAAACAGCATCATGGAGGGGGATGGTTGTCGTGCAGACAAAGGTCCAAAATTCCCCTCAGACTTGAAATCAATACTTATTCAGATAACAGAAACCTGAGACAAGCCTGGATAGTCATCATTATCATGTGCAAGTTTCACTGCCTCCACATACGCAGTTACATGTTTGCAGACAGCTTCTCAACTATTTCTCAACATGTACTGGCACTAAACAAAGATATTGGGGTAACTTGAAGGCCCACAGAGGAAAGGGTCAGTGACTGTCTGACATGACGCATGTCCACCCAAACATGCAGTGATCACCAGCTGGTTGGTGAAATATGGGGTTGTACTCTGACTCAAATTATTGTGTAATTTTATGCTATAAACATCATTGTGTCAAGTTGCATAACAATCGACACAATGGCCTGATTCTGAGTTTATTTACAGCCTGATTAATGCAGATTTTGTTCTTATTTCTTTTGTGTCCTCTGAGGATACTGACAATATTTTCAGGTCCTTAAATAGACACAACAAGACAATGCAACGCTGTGTTTGTGTCCCCACAGCTGGGTCTCCGCACTGCTACAAAACAGCCTCCTGTAAACTAAATTATTCCATTTATCATAACTGCATAAAGTTGGTGACTTATCAGGTTAAACATTTTATTCATATTTCATTCAACATAGAACAGAGTATCTGTATTCCACACTTCCTTAAGTCGACCTTCTTGCAGCTTTCTTAAAAGATCCAATTGCACTGCGTCTTGAAAACGTGCCCTGCCAAGTTTTCTTTCAAACAGACTCACTTACAGTATGTTTGTTTACGTGCACTATTTCTTACCAAACTAAAATGTTGAATCGAAAAGTCTGAAACCTATGTTGTTCAGCTTTTTAGCTTATGCTGTTCTTCTTCACTGCCTTTGTGTTTTTTTTTGGCACATTACTGCTGCCGGTAAATCAGTGGAATGGCGTGAAACCATAAGAAGGAATCTGTTTCACGTCACAAAACTGTGAACACTAAAACACTGCTCTACAGAGCCTCTAATGTTCCAAAACTTAAAATCACAATGACACACTTCACATTTTACTGCACAGGCTTTTAAGTCACACAGGAAAACATAAATAGATTACTATCTGAGGGTTCCAAATGCTACTCAAAGATGAATCCCATATTATAAGACAAGTCAAAGAAATATATATATATATATATTTCTTTGACTTGTCAGACTTATTTCAGATCCTTCACCCTCTCGACAGAGTCGTTTTTTTTACATAAATTCTGCAAGTGTTTATCTTTTGCTCATGCAGTTACTGATGTGTCAATGTAAAAATAGATATTTAACTTTTTTCACCAGCCCTCACTGGCCCTGCATTGGAGTTTGAGCCCTGTTAGTGTGAATATGCAGATTTTTGGCAAGCCCTGTAAAATGCTTGTGGTCCTGATGCTGTTGATGATTCTCCCTCGGCTTGGGAGAGGAGCTTGTGGACAGCGCCAGGGCAACTGGGCGCTGAGTGCCAACTGGCACAATGTACAAGTCAGCAAGCTCAGGATTTACATAACAATGACATCATCCCCCAGCACCACTTAGCACGCTTTGTGTTGCCACAGTAAGAATTCGGCAGAGACTAAGGAGGCTCTCTTATTAGTATTTGAATTATTATACAAGAGGCCCAGATCACAAATACATATCACAAATGGGTTTAACAGTTTATTATATTTCATTCTATGTTAAGTAAGAAAAAAGGTTTAATGTTTTAAGCCTTTATAAGTCAGACCATGGCGAGTTCTGTTGGTGTGTTCTGTCAGTATTGTATTAAAATAATACTGAATTTGTAAGACTTTTGCATCAATGTGATATCTTATCCGAATATGTACTGCATTTAAGTACCTGGATTAACCTAAAAACCGACATTCCTGTATGGTCATCTTTTCTTCTGTAACTCCTGAGTCAGACTCTAACACTGTAAAATATCATTGTGAAATCCACAGTAATTTTCTGTTTCATACACAACTAAACACTATAAATGATTTTTACAGTATGGTACTGAATGTTCTACAGTAAAAATCCATTTACTGTAGAAAATCCAGTAGAAAACAACTACTGAAGAATATCACAGTAGTCAAAGCATTCCTGTAAAAAAAATCACGGTAGTGAAGGACTACTGTACATACTGTGTATACTCCTATTCAATTGTATATTAGGAATAGTCTGCAGTCTTTCAAGTGGAGCTGATCTTTGTCTGAGTTGTCAGCGCAGTTGCATACAGTTAAGGTGATGAGGGTTCAAGACCCCCCATGGGGACCCTCCCTTGTGAAACAGATTAAATACTGTACACGTTACGATACAATAAAGAAAGCAGCACTGTAAAAAAAAAGTACAATAAAGAAGCAAGTACTGTGATTACACCTTACAGTAAGGAACAGTACTTTAAACAAATATACAGTAAATAAGTCAGCACTGTAAGAATAACAGCGAACAAATACAAATACATCTTACAACAAAGACACTACTATTGTAAGAACAAGTACTGTATTTTTACTGTAAATACAATAACAGTAAGTTATTGTCTACTTGCTGCCAGTAAGTTATCTTAAATTTTTTACAGTGAAGATTTTAGTCATGTTGGTGTTAAAGCTCAATGATCGGTAACACTGACAACAGTGAGAAATTCTCAGCAGGGGACAAAGACTGAGCTGATTAACACCCATCAATCAGTAATGCAGACATCATTTTTAAAAGCATCAGGACGGACTGGATTACTAACTTGGCAAGGGCCACCTTCCTTTCCACTACCAGGGCACCTCTTCTGCTGCAACCAGCTGGATTCAGGTCAAAGAATGAATCAAATTTCAAAGATAACAGGACAGCCGACTGTTAAACTGTTATTTCCATAACCTGTCCCACCTCCCTCTGTTCCTCCTCCTCCTCCTTTTAGTGTTTGACCCATTTTGGATGAAATAAGCAAGAGGGAGGAGTTGGACTGAGAGAAGGAAGAAGGGGAATGATTCAGCATGAGTGAGCAAACACTCTTCCATGTCTCTGCTTGGTGGGCAAACAGAGCCACTGTTGTTGAGAGATAAGCAGCTGCACAATAATGACAACTGCTATAATTTGCAAGGTTAAAATGGTTGAAAGCTAATTTTCCTTGCAGACAGCAATCAATTCCACCTTAAGCTATTCCATAATATGACCTCTTTTTTGGAGGAATGACATTATCAGAGGGATGATAGACTTTGGCTTTGTTGGATATCAGCATTCTTAGTTAAATGTTTGGCCTTCTTTGAAGTAGGCTGACAAGAGTGTGAACAATTAGTCATGGGAACACACACACACATCCAGGTGAAAGGCCACCTGTGGCAGTTAATTGGCAATGTGATATGCGTCCATGTGGTTTCTGATGAACAGCAACACAAACACTCCTCTTGACAATCAAGTGTCTATCAGCTGTCACATTTTCAACATCAATAATCTCTGAATTCAGATAAACTATTAATATCGTTTGCTGTCGAGCCATGACAGTATGGTGATTGGACTCACCCGCCAGTCCTCCGCCTCCATCCCCGTGGCCCTTCCGTTTCTGGAGGATGAAATATGGGTTTGCTCTCTCGGTGATCCATAGTGCGCCCGCCAGTAACACATCTTCGGGACTGACCCACATAATTCTCCTGCTTTTTTAAGGGAACATTGAACATACAGGACTGTCGATGGCGACCATCCAAGTGGTCCGACCACGATGTGTGATTGTGTCCAGCAGGGATTATTAAATTATTAAAACAGCGATGGAGGCCTGATATCTCCTCTTCGACCTCTTGAACACAGTCTCAGCTACGACTGGATGTCCGAGCCAAAGTAAGACGCGCATGCAAGTGTTGCTATAATTAAACCTGCCAGGCACGAGTTGGATCGCATCGGCCTGCACAATATGGAGGTCCTACACAGAATTTCGCCCTCTCTTGCAGCATCAGCGCTCCTGTGTGCGGAGCAGGCTTTTACGTGAAGGAATATCGTGGAGGTTTCGTTGGGCAGCTTGGCTCGGTTTGCTGCCGCACAGCGCAATGCTGGATCAGCCTTTGTTGTGCATGCTCCGTGTCAGGTGCGATCCGGTCGGCGCCGATGTTTTTGTTATTATATTGCGGAACTAGCCGCGTTACAGCCGATAAAAATGAACAGTTGATAAAATGTGCGCTCTGACAGCTGCTGTCCGTCAGCATATAAAAGCATAAAGACGATACTCTAATAGTAAGCCCGACAATAATGCGGCGGTCTCCTCCTCCTCCTGCGCTCTGGCGCCGCCGCCGCTGCCGCACGCAAAATAAAACCAGCGCGTCACTGGCTTGCCGCCGCGCGACGTCAGCGGGCAGAAGGTGGAGACACGCGGGGAAATACACCGAATGAATGAACCGAAAACATATATAACAACATGCTGTCTACATTTTTATTGTAATGGAACTTTTGATCTCGATTTTTTAGATTTTGGCCCCGAAATATGTTCTTGTTTTGTTGCCAAAACTGATCAGTTTATTTTTGTTTGATTATTGATGATGAACAATAAGCCTGTTTGAAGGTTTGCACTCTTTTGTTACTTCTGTTACTCATGACGTTGTGAGCTGAAAACTCCCGAGATGCAAAATAAACATTTCCTGTTTTGTTTCTTTGAAAGTAACAGGAGGACCAGACTAACCTGCTACAACCCGCCCTGCACGGGGCAGAAACAAGCGGGGGGCCCCTTGTTGAAGCTCTCCATCCCCACACGGGCCTATCTAACCAACTCATAGCCACAGAAAATATACAGATTTTATGCTAGGGAACTATCCTCCCCCCGTTTGCTTTATGCAAGTTTGTGATAATTCGACATATTTTTAAGAAACAGTGCAAATAAACTGCAGCCAAGAACTCTTCAAACCCAAATAGCCCAATGTTGCTTGAAAATTATCCTAAAGTTTCTCAATAGAGCAGAGAAATATTCAGCTGTCAGAAATTTTTCCATACTGTTGATGCTATGGTAGGTATTTCATAGTGTGTTGTTGTGTATTGGGTCATTATTACTCTGCATGCCTGCTTCATTGTAGGCCAACATTAGATTTGTCTAAGATTCTTTGCATTTGCCTGTGTAGTGAAGTGTATTTCCTCATCAGGGATTTGAATTCGCCTATAACATTGTTTGCCGCTTGCTTTAAAAGGAAAAAAAAAAGTTCCTCAAATGGGTGAGAGATTAAAGGACCTACTTTAAAAAAAACTTGTGGATGAACAGGATGAAAATGCCTCCATCCAGGAGGGCACAAAGGGTCACTGAATGGTCAATGAGAAGTAAAATGATGTGACACTTTGAGAAGCTTTGACCAGGCACTCATCGTAGCCCAATGCCTCACTAAAACACTGTTGCTTTTCTGCTTTAATTTGCCAACTGTTACCTTTTCCATCTGTATCATGATAACACATCATTTGTGTGTGTGTGTGTGTGATAGAGTATTTACCCCTTAGAGCCCAAACCCACTTCAAAGATACCAACACAGTTAGTCTGTCTGAATTGTTGGAAAATGTGAATATTTCCCCTTTGATGGAACTGTGCAGCCATTAAATCACTGGAGTCTTGGGTTTAACTAACTCAGTGCAAATAGGTTTTAAAAAGCAAACAGAGGATGTATCAGCTTATCATATATGCCTTATGCAGCAGGCCTATCAACTACAGACTAACAGATATACTGTCAGAAAAACTAATGCAACTAAAGTTTAGTTAAAATGCAGAAATAGTTTTGGTCTTGGATCATTTCAGTTAGTATTTGTATTTTAGTGGTGCAAATTACCAATACATAGTAATTCATCTAATTATTATGAAGTGACTCACAGCCCGACGCCTTTGGGGACCCTTGAGCACTTGCTCACTTGGCCCCATTTGACCTGGTGATGTTGCCTTGTGCAACACCTATCGATTCTAAGAAGTATAGAACCTCTGGCCTATAACTTCATAAGGATATTAGCAGAAAAAGCATATATATATCATTATATTTTTATACTAAAAATGTTGTGAGATTAGGAGCAAATAAAAATGTCAGTTCACCGCACAAACACAATGAGCATATGACACTGCTGTGTAGAGAGTTTTGTCGCGTTTCCTGCACTTTGTGGCCTTTCAAAAACAGGATGCAGGAGGAGGGGGAGCAGCACTTTCTTCACAGGTTGACTCAAAATGACCGAAATGCAGCCTCAGATGGTTGTTTACAAACGTTCCCCTTTTGGTAAACCGCACCGAGTCAGCAGCCTGCAGGCTTGCAGGACTGACTCTTCCAGCTGTTTTTGTAGACACGGGGTCAGAAATGAGTGAAGCTTTTTTTTCACAGTACCTTTTCTGACTCCTGTGTGATTTCCTCTGTGGGTTTGTATATGGGTGGTATGTACTGTAGGTGGGTGGGGGGTGCCATGACACTAATATCAACACTCCACAACCTTTGAATGTAAAAGTAGTTGCATTTGTGTCAGCCTGAAGCGGGCCTAGTGATCAACACATACAACACAAAAACTGTGGTGTCTGAGGTTGTACCGACTGACAGACTGATGTCCACTTGTTTATGAGAACTTTGTAAACTGGATTTTCCTCTTCCATTTGGAAAAGATTTACATCCCCTATACTGGAGCTTATGATATAGAAATGAATAGCATTTTTGGTAAATGAAAACAGACATCATTCCCTCTCAAACAGCAACATTGTGTTTAGGACAATCTGTTCCACAGCTTAGTTCCTGAATCACATCCCCATTCTTCACACGTCAGTTTTCAGTTCTTCCTTTAAAATAAGGAAGAAAAACTTTGAAGTGTGTGCGTGTGTGTGTGTGAGTGTTTCCTTTCTGGTGTTTTGATGGATTGGCTTTGGACTACAAAAACAAAACATTAAAGGCAGCTTCTCTTAAAACCAAGACAGCTTGGTTTATTGTTAATCAATCAAACTGATAAATAGGCTTCCGAGCAGTAATGAATGGGAGCTTAAAAACCGACAAGTTAGCAGAGCATATAAAAATGTAAGGTAACTCGTCTGTTACATTATCTAAAGAGCTGAGTGACATGAAGCAAAGGCAGGTTGGAAATAACATTTCTGTTGAAGCATCTGCAAATAACAGACTGCAGGCTATTGCAGATTCAGAACGATCAGTTTTTAATTTCCAGGTATTTTTTAAAAACAAAGGCATCATTTTCTGGATTTCAGATATAAAACTGTAATAGGCGCATACTACTAATAAAACTTTTCACAAGCTAATATGTAACACAATGACTCATTTTCACTTCCATCATCAGACTTAGACTGAAGAAGCTCAGAGAAGTGTTTTAACAGAGAGCTGTCCTTACGTACCTACAACATTTCATTTATTTTTATTACCAGTAGGTAAAAAATATCTCAAATAACTCATTCTTCAGTGATTTCCCTCTAAATTTCCAAACCGTTTAAGAAAAAAAAAAGTAAAGCTGTCTAGTGTCCACCTTTTCAAAGGGACTTCCACACTGCTGAGTTTCATCCACAGTTCAGTGGAAACGATGCTGTGGGGGAGCTTTAACATTCTGTAAAATATTTCCAAACCAAAAGGGATTCTCTGAAAGAATTTCTCTTTTCATTTCATCACGCTGGCTTTAACTGTGAGCTGTGGCACCTCGTGTCTCACTTCAACAAACTCACCATACGGAAAGTCTACATTGTCATGGTTACTGTAGCACCCTCCTCTGGCAAAGACCAGAACTGTAGATTTTATAAGAAAAATTTACATTATTGCTCATGTTTGACCAACAGAGGGCAACGTGTCCTCACTATCACTGTCCATGGCTGACAGTAGAACATTATGTTAACAAACATGACATCCATGTGATTTCTGGTCAATCACAAGAAACATGACCATTAAGATGCTGCTTTCCACATGGTATTGGATCCCATATGACTGCAGGGATTTGTACAAAGATATTTTGAGCAGCTTTGTTAGTTTATTTGATTTCTGTGTCGCTCAGTGTTTGGGCTTTGCACACCCCCTTGCCAACGACTTCAAAGGCGGCTCCCTTGTAAGTTGCGACACAGTGGCTGTCTGTGCGGAGGTCTCGCTGAATCTGCTCCCACACCTTCTTCTTTGGGCTCAGCTCTTTATCCGGTTCACCTGCAACCAAGAGTTTAATGCATAAGAGGAAACTCCTTTGTTCTCCACTGATTAATCATGATTATGGGGTCCAGGACTGACACTGACATTTGCTCAGGTTCAGCCACGAAAAATCAGTGAGGTTGCCACAAAGTTGGAGGCAAACTGCTCTGTATGATATCACCGTTGCTTTTTCGGTGGAAAAAACATTTAAAATATCAGTAATTTCCAAAGGAACGAGACATTTTGTGGAAACTGATTTAGCAGGATCACCTCAATTACAATCATTGACCAGTCACTTAATTATTCGTTAGAATATTCTGGTATCATCTATTACAGCAATCAGGTGACAGTACCTGGGAAGCCTTGGAAAGTGACTCTGTCCCCCGGTACTGCTCCGTTTGGAGGGTCAAGGATTTCGACCTTGTTTGGTGAGCTGGCACACATGAGCACAGCCTGTGTCACCTTTCCTCTCATCTTGGCTGGCTTCAGGTTACACAGCAGGACTGCCATGCGGTTCTGCATCTGCATGAAGGTGAGAAATTACATCAATAATTACAGCCCATTTGCCCTTGACAATAGAAAAATTTGTAAAGATGTACATTGGGAAAACCAAAAAACACCTCCAACTGTTATTCGTATAATCCTGCCAATTCTAATCCCTTTATTGAAAATAACTGTTGGAGACTGTATGGTTTCTGGTTTCTCATTCATAAACTAAAAGGAGAAAACAGCCTGCTGACCTCTGGTTTAGCAAAATTTTACAAGAACAGAGGCAGCCAGGAAGAGAAATCCAGCATTTTATGAAATCATTAAAAAAAAAAATCTTGGATAATACCACCAATTAAAAAAACACAATTCATTGAGGAACATCCTGTTAACATTTGCTTCATGAATCCCTGTCGTGACAAATCATTTTAAAGGATTTTGGTGGTACTTTTATTTTTTTATCCATAGGCATAGTACATATGTTATGAAACAGACTGTTTTCCTAAAATTTGTCCAAGTATAACAGAAAATCAGAGAGTATTTCCACCAAACCCATAATACTTTTACTCATGTATGTCACCTGCATTTATTTGACAGGAATAGATAAAGTGTGACTAACACAATTTACAAGACAGTTTAACTTCAGTGTGGGATTTAATGACTCTGCACAATCTTATCATGTTCTTCTGGACCTCAGTGGGAAAACCTTTTTAATGGACTTCTGTTTTGTGCAGGGCCACACTGTCACGCTGAAACAGAAAAGGACCTTTGCCAGACTGACGCTGCAAAGTTAGAAACACCACTATTGACATTGGAATCTTAACATCAACAGACAGGAACAGTATACTGTCGTATGCTGTGGAAATTAAGAGCAGTCCCGAATGTACAGAACAGTCTGCAAACTTATAAACAGCAGCAGCAATGGAAGCATATTTGTTGATTCAAGCTGCTCTCAGAAAGCACTTGATGCTACAAAATACTGCAACTGCAACAAAACAAGCTGACGTCTTAATATTAGTCTTTTCCTCTAGGTTTATGATTTACATTTGAGAAATTTAGAGTTTTACACACATGATCTTAGCAGGAATATTTTTTGACTTAAATGACACACTATGTGCCGGCATACTTTGCCTCAACTTCAGACCCATCAGCTTCCTGTGCTGAGCCTTAACTGTGAGCCAGGCTTCGTTGTTCCAATTTAGGGTTGACCTCACTTGTGCTTCTGTCGCAAAATGAGAGCAAATCCCTGCAGGCAGGCTCTAAAATCAAGTGGAAAGTTTTCTCAAAGAGTGGAGGCTGTTACTGGTTTTTGGAGTGAGATGTTGAACTATTTCACATACAAGTGTAATGTTCAGGTGTTTAATCATGTCAGTCATAAAACGGACCTGCTGTGTTTTCATCTCAGGGACAAATAATGAATTCATGTCAAAGCAAAACCAGACTTCCTTTAAAGTCTCCCTCCACTAACTGATATGTTGCTTATTACTTTCACTTAAATTTCTGAGCTTCATTAAATGAATGTGCAGAGTTTTCCACTCGGTCTATTTCCACATTTATCTGCTGAATGAGGAAAGTTTCTCTAAAAGTTTCCCATCCACACACAAGTACTGTTTTAACTAAATCTCCTTCCAAATAAACACATAAACACAACTGAAGCACTGTCATAAGTGACCAAACCAGCAGGTGGTAACATGACCCCAACCCTAAAGCCACATTGGCCAGAAGGAAGCCTAAAAAAAAGTTATTATTGGAGGGCTTCCTGCAACTACAAGTCTGACTGGTTCTTATCCAAAACCTGCTGTGTTGTCGGCGGGACAGTGTGTAGGATTGTCTGATTAAGTAGTGACCTCTGTGGCTTTCTGAAGTCTCTGTCCCTAAATATAAAGTATCTTTATATTATAAATATAAAGTATCTTTATAATATAAAGTATCTTTATATTTATGCGCAAACATGTAAAAAGTTTGGTAAAGGTTAGCAGCAGTTCGTTAACGCCTCATGCAAAGATAGGAAAAAAAGGCGAATGCTTTTATGGCAAACATGGGCGGTAGCGCCGCGCAATCTGTCAAATATTTTTCCATTTTTAACAAAAAACATGCGGATGAAACAATTCATCAAGAAAAAAATTTGTAGTTTTATTGTTAAGTTAAAAGTGGAGTCAGTAGGATTTTTAAAAAAAAATAAAATATAGACATATATGAAAGTAATGCTGCTCAATCATCACTTCTGGATCTCTGTATATGTGTGGTGGTGACTGTGTGTGGAGACACACCGCCCTCTGCCTGTATTTTGATGTTTTGGCTGACTCAGGACATGCTTGATAACCATAAAGAGCAATATAGACGGGCAGTCAATTCTGAAGTAACGGTAGCGTGAGAGCATCTCGGAGCACAGCCACTGGACGCCGTCCAGACCAGAGAAAGTTACAAATGTGGACAAAGCGCAAAGAAAAGGAAATATAGCCCTAGTTAGCAAGCGGATAAAACTTGTTCCAGAGCGAGAGTGAGTCTCGGTTTGGCTTTGAGCCATTTTGGAGCACTGAAAGAGAGGCTGGGAAGAGCAATGCAGAGTTGGGCTGCTTTGTGATGGACAGGTAGGTGCTACACACTGGCAGTTAGCTTGTTAGCTTGCTAAATTATTGACTTCTCTATTAAACAAATGTAATATTCCAATGTAGCTTACTGTGTAACGTTAGGCGGCATAGCAGTACATGTAGTACACGCTAAGTTATGATACCTCTGATGTGTTGAGCCGGGAGGAGGGGCCCAGTTTGGATGTTGTGTTTACAAACGGCTGTTGTGTTTAAAAATGCCACTGATCCACCTTTAAAGTCATCGTTGGTTAAAATCTAATTAAATGACAGAAAAATCTCACTACCCAAACTGTTATAAAAGAGTGATAATATACCTGGTCCACAGGTATGTGCTTAGCAAGCTCACTGACTACAGTCCTGGGAGCAGCCTCTCCAACATCGACATACTTCTCATAAACACTGTCGCTGTCTGGAAGCTGCAGAGCTGTGATGATACGTCCAACACGCAGGTCAAGGCGAGACACATCCACCTCGGCTTCATCTGCCTGCTTCATGTCTGCTTTCTCTCCTGCTGGCATCAATGAAAAACAAGTGTTATTAAAATAATCATGTAAAAAAAAAAAAGAAGAAGACAGATTTAGCCTTAAAACCTTCAGATACTGTCGATCATCCTCTATTACAGGCTTGTCACACTTTAATTGTATTTCTGGAATTTCTAAACTTAAATATTTTCACAATTTTTGGGGTCAAAATCACTGATGGGTACAAATGTGTCAGAATTGGTCCACTAGATCGCCTCAGCCGGCTGCCCTGAACAGGGCTGCAACGACTGCAAAGCAAGACAAACGCGTCCCACAAAGTTTGTCCACTAACAGCGTTTTTCTTGCCACTGACAGGCTCTGGTTGTTATCCTAACATCATGGAAAGGACCTCTATAGAGATCTTGTGTTATGAGTAAAATCCCTTTTGTTCATACAGAAACAGCTATAACAACCACTATACCTCACAGAAGGCAGGTGTTGCCAGTCTGCTGCAACCTCGATGCCTCATTTTGTTTTTTGTGTGACTTTGGGGTTTAAATGGTTTGTTGAACTAACATTTTTGACATTTATCAAGTGCTGAGTAAAGTTTGGATGAAGAGAGGTAAAAAAAAAGTTTGATCCAATTATATTAAATATGCATGATATTAAAGGATATTATTTAATTCTAAGCACTGAAATAGTTCGGCCAGCTGGTAACTTTTATTAAAGTTCATAGTGGACATAAAACTGGACAGCTGTCTGAAATCTGCATCATATTGTAAAACTGTATTTTAGATCAAAATGTGCTTCCAACCTTATGTCAACAGTTTGTAAAAACAGAAAAGGTGCTTTTCTGTTCAACCAGGGCGATATTTTAGAGCACAAAGCCAATTCTATCAAGACAGGGTTTTCTCTGTTAGTTGCGTGTTTGACTGAAGTGCACGGAGCCCTGATCTCAGGTCAGTTCACACTTTTGGGATCAACTGGAATGCAGACTGGGAGCCAGGTCTTATTGCTCCAAATCAGTGCCCAATCCCACGAATTCTCTTGTGGCTGTACGGGAGCAAATCTCTGCTGCCAAGTTTCTGAAGTCCTGTGAAAACCCTTATGGAGAGTGGAGGCAGCATATTAGTGGCCATTGTTTTAAAGTGAGGCAAGGTTTTCTGAAGTTTACACACTGAAAGTCAGAGTGACAAAAGTGTTTGTCCTGGTTTCCCTATTTTCCTCTATGACAGCCCACAGTGGATTCAGACAATCAGCTGCAGCTATGACTGTATGATACTTGCATTTTCTAACATTTACAAACGGAAAAGAATTCCTGCTTAAATTTTACAATTTGTGCAAGCAGCTCATCCGTAACTTCTGACCCTTCTCAACTGTTTTTCAAAGGTTGGGCATGAATCGATAATTATTCCGAGGTAGGCTACTAAAGTCTGGAACGTTTAACTCTAAACAAAAATCTCACACTGATGAATATCATTCCGCTAGTTTGAAAAATGCAAACATAAAGCCTTGCTAACATTTAAAGGGCCAATGGCATATTTCTGCAGACAGTTTAATCCGATCCATCTTAAGCCATGAAGGGTAACATCCAAATAAAGTCACCATGAAATGAAGAGTTTACTTTTTAAGAGTTCTGTGAAAGCCTGCTGACTAACAGGTCATTCAGGTCCAACTCACCTAATATTCTTAATTTTTCACAGTTCATGTCATGGATTTTCTTGAAAGAAATTCATGTAAAACCTTCGATTAAATTCTGGTTACTTGTAAAATCCTACAGTTCTAATTAAAACACTTAAAAAAACAAAAACAAACATTTGGTCTTTTTCAATAGTTTGGCAATTTTTTTGTAGGCTGTGTATCCAACTGCTATTTTTCAATAAATGTGGTCGAAATTTGTACTGAACATCCGAGAAAACCTACAGACGATGTAAACATTTTTTTTCTTCTGAAATTTTACAGTAATCAAATGAATAAACCTGTAAATGATTTTTTACCAAATAAAGAATCCTTGATTTTAATGTCTCCACTATTCACTATTATTCCACTATATTATTATTATTATTATTATTATTATTATTATTATTATTTCCCAGGAAGGGTTATTTGAATGTCCTTAAACTGGTATGAAAAACTGCGACTATTTTTGCTGATATATATATCTAGATATAAATATGTTAAATTATCCTTTGAAGGTCCAATGAATTTAATAAAATTTACATGATTTCTATTTTTTTTTTTCAAGCAAATTCGTGACATTAAGTGGGAGGTCCTTGGTGAGTTTGCATTGGATGGATTTTGCGCTCTTGTAGTAAATGGGAACAAATCTGTGCAGCCAGGTCCCAAAACATCTTGCGGGAAATCTCTCACACGAGCGGCTGGAAGGAGAGCTGCGTCAATGTGAAATGAGATGTGCTGTGATCCCACATTAACATATTGTTGCCATAAGTATGCGGACAATGTAACCGGGGAACCGCTCATTCCCGAGACTCCTCAGCTCACCCACAGTTTTGTTGTATGCGGACACTCGGCCACGGAAGCCCATCTCATGAAGCTCCCGCCGGACGGTTCTGGGGCTCACAGTGGCTCCGGATGCACTCTGAAACTCGGCGGTGAGAGCTGCTATCGAGGGCAAACAATTATCCAGCGCTACTTTCTCCAGGACTTGACGGTCCTCCTCTTTGAGCTTGTGCGGTCGGCCGCTCCGAGGCAGAGCCGTCGTTATTCCTCCGCGTTTCCACTTCAAAATCACGGAGCTCACGGTGGAGCGCGGAAGGTTCAACAGTGCAGAAATCTCACGGACGGACTTTTTACACATGTAGCATCCGACGACAGTCCCCCGCTGGAAGTCACTGAGCTCCTCACCGCGACCCATTGTACCGCAGTTCCTCACCGCCGCCTCTTCACCCCTTTAATCGCTTCGCCTTGTCTTCTTCTTCTACGGTTTTGACCCTCAAGTAACACTGGATACATGACTCCCCTCTACAGGATAGAAAACACATTGCAGCTGCTTTTTTCTACACTGAATTTCTTAATTCTAATCGACGTTATCCTCAGTTGTCACTTTCTGTTGTTCCCATGAAGTAAAATACAACCTGTTTGTCCTAATGTGTTAAAACAACAGATGAGTACATTGTTTAAACATGACGATAAGTCATACAAAGTTACTTTTCATAAACATATTTGGAGAAACAAATTAAAAATAATGATTCAATGTGGTAAAAGTAAGTGACAGTAATAACTGGAAAACAAAACAAAACAAAACAAATCAGTAAAGACAAATCCATAAGTATTTTTGGGATTTTTGATGAGAGAGTTAAAAGAATTTGAGTGCTACACATTTCCCCCCGAAAAATCTGCACACTTGCAACATCTTTAATTTGGGAACACAGGTTTACGCTACAGATTGACTCAAGATAAATGGTGGATGGCGCCACCTCGCGGTAACTCATTGACACTGTCAAAACATCTGTTTTCGATCTAGAACTTGAGTTTTCCTAATTTCAATACCTGATCGTAAAACTTTTCACTGATGGCATAATTAATCCGTTTTACTCAAAAGATCTCCCTTTACGTTGAATTAGCCTAGATATTTTCTTTCTCAATGTTAAAAACAAATCATAAATTGAAATATACTTAGAGAGTGTGTGTAGTTTTATCCAAACTAAACTACCTAAACATCTGCAGTGGATCTAAATGGAAGTGCATTTTTATCATTTGAAAAACATTCCACCATCCATAACACATTTTTTTTTCCCACTGTTGAGTGAGAGAAAGAATTATTATCTCATAAGATGAGACGGTACACCAACCTCACAATACATCACCTGACCGATTTATGGACAGTTTGTGTAGTTTGTCAGAAAACACCATACATTCTATCTTAAAATAAAAATAAAAAGAAAGAAAGAAAGAAAGAAAGAAAGAAAGAAAGAAAGAAGCAAACAACAACAAAAATGATGTCAGTTCACAGGGAGCTGACAGGAGATGGAGCCAGCTTGATGTAACATGACAAAGTGTCCTTACAGAAGAGCACATCTCAGAGGGACCTGAACTGCCTGGCAACTTAAGGAGAACTTGCTGTTTCTATTGTTGAAGAAAATCTGAGACTTTGGTGTTAGTACGTTTTAGAAATCCCCACAACTGAGTGTATAAATTATTTCTTTTTCCAAACTAAATGGTTCTATTCTGGTTCCTTAAGTCACATTCATAGGCTTCATAATGAGGTCTTTGAAGTGTTCATTACCATTTTTTTTAACGTAGCAAAAATATGCTTTTTCTTGAGCTTATGCACTGCAAAACAAAATAAGTCAATCAATGTTGAAAAAACCTGATTTCATTTTATTATAACTCACAATCATGGACATTCCAACACGTGCATCATGGTACAAGAAAAGGACAGAGACACGGTTAATCATACATACAGTTCTTTTATATTACAAAATAGCAAAGCTGTTATTTCTGCTGGGTATAGTGTACAATATGTTGATACCCCCCCCACACCCCCCCAGGTACACAACTGTACAGATAAAAGATCACAACATTTTATAATAAGAAACAACTGAGTCATGTGCCATGTTCTACACTGTAGCCCTCTTTCTCAAATGCTGCACATATAAAAGACTTTCTCGAGTTGCTCAGTATAGTCGTCTCCAGTCACTGGAGGGATAAAGTGCAATATAGGAAAAGTTTACATAAAAATAAGAAAACAGATGTGATAAGAGAACTAAATGAAATGCATGATGTATTTTATTTAATACCTAACTGATGGGTCACACTTTTTTTTAATAGGTCCACATTTTCAGAGTAAATGGTAAACACTAAAAAAGAATCCCATTGAAAGAACAACATGATTTAGTACTAATTATACAGAAGTAGACGGTGTTAAACTGATACATTCATTTCAGGTGACTGATTCATTTAACCTGGACTAAGTCACACAGCAAGTGAAAATGATATTTTTGAGCATGTTTTCAGGAAAATTGTACTTACTGCAATTGTAAGTTTCTTTTTCTGAGCTATTTAAGCTATTTAGTATTATGCAGTTACTACTTGTTGGTCTCAGTACTTGTTATTTATCGGTGAATGTGCTTTGTGCTTGTTTAGTATGTTGTGTCTGGATTCAATAAGATGTTGTTTTTAAAGGTGCCTTTCTAACATCTGTTCAACTTTGGTTAATTTACAGTTATTTCCTGTTGATTAATGATATCAGATCCTGTCAGACAAAAAAATAAAAAAAGAATTAAATGATTTAACAAATTTAGAGATCTAAGTTTCCAATTATTTTGTTCAAATGGAGCTTTTCTTAAGGTCTATTCTATTTTACCTACAAATTAGCACCAAATAACAGCTCTTTTCAGGAAACTTGCTGGAAAATCAGTAAATCGGTAAATTACAGGCACATAAAATCAAGGGCTGTAAAATGTTGGTGGTGTAATCAGGGTCAACAATCACTGAATGAGGTACACCAGTTTTCTGTGTTTTAAGAAATCCTTTGAATTCTGTTTATTTCTATCAAAGTCTTGTTACTGAAAACTGTAAACAGACGAAACTCAGTGTCCTTACAGATTGGTCACATCATTTTAAACTTGCTCTGTGAAACAAAAGCATTACTCCCCCTTTAGATAAACAAGCTCAAACAGGGAAGAATGCAGGCAAATTGAAAACTCTGGCACTAAGAAGAGGTGCGCTTCTCTTTTTCTTATTGCTATGCAGACTAAACTAATGGTCGCACGAAAACAGAATGTTTGTGCAAATGTGAGGTGTGAAGGTGGCAGAAGACTCCTGAAGTAAAAGCGTAAGCCGCAGCGACGAGCAGACAAGGAGAGCAACAGATACTGTGTCTGGATGATTCTATGCATTGTGCTGTCTTATTACTCACATGAGCTAACCTAACAGATGCCTGAAGGTCCAGATTAGCTCAGCTGACGCTTTATCATCTCTGTTTCTAATGTGCTGGCAGGAATCACAATCATCATCCATCTTCATATCCACAATACAAATGATCTACAGCTGGAGGTAAATCAGGCTAACCGTTCCCCCTGTACTGTCTCACAGAAAATATATGAAAATGTACATTCATGAATGCATCCATAATGTTACCACAAATTTCAGTCTTACTGAAATAGCAGATCACATGTAGAGCTGGTCAGTATGTGCTAACAGTTGAATATAAAGTGAGGTAATGTGAAAACTGTCATGCTTTTTCCCAGCTGCAGGCAGTATTTCACCATTAAACGCTGCTCTCAGCACAAAAATATTTTTACTTCCTACTTGAGGGACTGTTTTCTAGAAGGCGTTGTCTATGGGTATTAAGCTGCTACAGCCAAAAACAGACATTACCAACATACATTAAACTCTTAAAGAAATGAAGTTGCCCCTCCTGAGACAAAGCTTTCATTTAACACCGAAACATTTGCTTCTACATTCAATGATCCTTCCATGATCGACCCCAAAAGGGGAGGGTCCACATGTGTGTGTTATATAACAGACTCCTGAGGCTGCAGGACATGATGGAAACAATGACTGGAAGTGAAAACTCCGGTTAAATTCCACTGGCTCCATGGACAATATCAGTATGTGCTGTCTGTGCTTCATCAGCGTGCAAGTTAACGAGAATGTGAGAGGATGGTTAGACCCCCCTGAATATGACATTAGTGGAAAAGTAATCAGGAGGTGAATGATTGATAAGACTACAACAGAAAACCAAAGGGAACAACGGGAGTCTAAGAAACATCCGCACTATGCAGACTAAATTTAAAAATGGATCTTATTTCTGCGTCATCTGGCCCTTTGTCCACGTCAAGCTGGTGTTTTTCTAAACACAACAAAAAGCAGAGCTTCAACTGAAATTTCTTAAAGTGCTTTGCGTTTCTTGAGTCAATCACTGTCGTACGTTCTGTGATGTTGCTCTTGCTGTTTTTGGTGACTGTGGAAGTGATAGAAGTTCTAACTTAAAGCAACACTATCCACCTTTGACCAACACCCACTGCTTCGAAAAATGAAACTGAACGATGCACGTTCATACATCGCATAAAACAACACTCCATATTTTATGGAGATGATGTCCTATGACTTCTCTGCCTCAACTCTGTTATTCACGGAGGTTCCTGAAAGCAACATGTAGGCTTCAAGCAGACCGAAACTGCAACTGCAGCACCGGGTCGTTGCTGGTGACAGCTCTGCTAAAATAAATGCTGCAGACAGACAGACAGCATTTTCTCTGTAAAAGAAAATGACCCAATTTTACTAAAATTGCTGTTTTATGCGATGTATTGATATGTATTATTAAGTTTCGTTTTTCGAAACAGTGGGTCACAGTCAAAGTTACATGGTGTTTTAAATTCCAAATAAAAAGCTAATCCAAATGTGATGATTTTCTTTATCATTTAAATGTGCAGCGTGACTCCATGTTTAGAGTATTTACATTCAATTTATTGAAGAAAGCTTTTAAAAAACCTGTGTGCTAACCTTCTGTATTCTTGAGTTTGTTGCTCTCTTGCACATGTACAAAGAATGACTGAAAAGGATGTGGTTTAAGACAGAGCTTTCCTTGCATCAGTGTGAAGTTCAACTCTAATTTTGAGGAAAGTTGGAAGTTAATAACTTTTGTGGTGCTTCTGTTTCAGACATGTCAGCCTTCATGCAGTCACCTGGGCTCACCCAAGCTGGTCCATATGGGCATGCAGACAACACTAGGGTGTGTCCCCTCTCAAAACATGGTAAAGAAGTGGGATGCTGAATTAAAACACGGCAGATACAGTCGACTGCCTGAAGGTCGATTCTGTGCATGTTGTCAGACAGTGCTGACGTGCAATTTTATTTAACTTGAACAGAAAAACTTCAAACTTTCCGCATAATCACACCACATGTAATGGGAGCTGAATAACTCATCTCCTTCTACCTTAAATCACATCCTTATCAATCAACACTCCTTACAAATAGCTCTAACATGTTGGCTGTGAGGCAGACAGAGGACAAAGAATAAGAAATGTAGCCGTTTCTCTGTGTTTGTGTGAAGACCTTTGCTGAAAACCCCAACCAAGAGAAACACTAGGCAGCACACGTGTGTTCTAAAATTAGCCTGCTTAGTGTGGACACTGTCCAAACAAAACTTCTCTGGTATTCCACAACTGTTAAATAATTTCATGCTAAAAGTTTTATGCTTGGAGCTTCAAATTCCTAAAATAGAAACTCTGATTATTTCAAAAGCATCTTGTTTGTCAAGTAATGCACAGTCTCTTTTTCTTCCATAAACACTCCCTCCCCCTCGAAGCAAGTCACCTAATTCTATGTCCTCAGGTTATTTCTTCTGTTTTGTATCATGAACACATTCTGTGCCATTCCAGTCTGTTTGACAAGCAAGGATACAAGTCCATGAAAAACAACTACAATGTTTAAAATACCAGTCTTGGCACAAAGACTTGTCAACATACTGGCTGGCTTGACAAGTGTAGGAAGTGTGTTTGCAGCATGTGCATGCTGCCAGGATTCGGTGCTGACAACTGCTGTTGCCAGCTGTATTTAGCAGCATCTCCCTCCTAAAACAGCAGGGACCGATCACAATCAGCATGTTTTGTGATGCAGTGATAGCATGTTAATCAGCAGCAGCCTCAGCAGGGCAGTAGGTGACATCACTTCAAACTGCTCATAACAAGCTATGATTGTCAAATGTGAGGATAGAAATATCTACCTTGTGTTTGGTTATTTCCTCTCATCAACAGGAATACTAAGTCAGAAATTAAGGTCTCACAAAAACCTAACAGACACAGTGACATTTAGAAATTGAGAAATTACAGCATAGCTTGTGCATACATATAACTCCTCAAATGTCACATGAACACAGAAACTTAAAGATCAGTGCTTCAGGTCTTCAAGGGATATTAACATGTACCTATGTCTGAAGTTGACGAATTGCTGGTGGGAATTCACACCAACTGACTGCTAATATATGTATCCATAACAACAGGGAGAACTTACTTCTGCAATATGCTGGCAGTGATCTCGTACCAAGATATCAAACAATCTGCACTTACTTTTTCAAATGATTAAAGTTGCAAACTGGCAGAAAGGAGGCCTTGCTGCTCTGTGCTTATATTGTGTCCAGCAGCAGGTTCGGGTTGCCATAGCGAGGAGAGACTAATTTAGCTCTCTCAGTGCTAAGAAGAGCTACAGGACTGTGTGTGTATTGCAAATTGTAGAATCAAGAATGTGACAAGATTATGTGGGCATAACCTGGGCCACCAAAATGTGAGAGCTGTGATTGGCTGTCTGGTCACCATGCTAGTCAAACCAACAAAATGGTGAGGTGTGACTGTTAGAAAACGAGCAGACAACATGTCCACAGATGCAGTGGAGGCACAACTGGGTGGTTTTGTGCTCCTATGTCGTATTGCTCATTTGCCCATCACACCAGGGGGCCAAAGACGTGGTGACTCTCTGGGGGCCCCCGGTCCCTCGGCTGTGCTCTCGTCCTCCTTTTCTTGGTGTTTCATGTTTTTTTGCTTTGGCTGCTTCACGATTTGGACACCTCACATGCCGGCTCTGTGGACAGGTCTACCTCAGACATGTCTATCTCAAGGCCCATGATGATAGAAGTGTCTGAATCACTGCTGAGTGGCGGCTGGTGCTCACCTGAGGGGGGACATAAGGAAGTAATTCAGTAATTCAGAACAGTTGAACACTTACTGCAGAATGCAGCTATTTCAGCAACTCTAAATGGACACAAAATCCTACAGTCAAGTCCTTTATAGAAGCTTGAACTCTTTGGGTTGATGATATTGTCACTTAAACCTGCACTTAAGTTGTGAACACAACATATTATCATCCTTCTTAGTAGCTTTACACTTTGAGAAGTTACGAAGCAAAGTTCTCATTCATCTGGAGTTGGTCACCTAATGAGGAAACATTAAGTCAAATATTCACTCTCTTTTTGCTCTGTCCTTGGTCTCCACCAACTCCTGACTCTTAGTTGCTCAAAGCTCCAAAATGAGGTGTGATAAAAAATTTCTGAGACTGTTCCTGTTGAGAACAAATGAAGCGCTGCACAGCAATGTGCATGTAACAAGTCTAAGCAATAACTTTCACTGAGTTAAAGCTGCAGTTGGTAACTTTGGGGTAAATATTATCATTTTTTTTGGTATGCTATTTTCCCATGTCTGTGTATTACGGATTAGTAAAAATCCTATCACTCCGGTTCTATTTGCCCAATCAGTGATATCCTCTGTACTCTCTGTCCTGATTAGGCAATCTACGCTGCATTTCTTAGCAACAGGCGAAGTCAATTTGAGCTGATCAGCTGTTTGTGCCTTATGCTCTGGCGACAACAGAACAGAATGTCTGCATTCTGACACAGTCAGTCAGGTCAAGCTCAAGCCGACCAGTTTACTCCACTAGGCTGACCAAACGTCCTCTTTTCCTCAGACATGTCCACTTTTTACGTCCTGTCCAGGGCGTCCGGGGTTTTTTTATTAATTGATGATAATGTCTGGTTTTCCGTCTGTGTGTGTACATGTGTCTATATGTGTGTGCCCCCCCTCCCCCGGTTGTCATTGTTTGAGTTAGCGTGTGTGACGTAGTCCCCGGAAGACTGCCCTGTGGGCGGATCTCCAAAACTCACAACAAGAAAGCAGCAGACACCAGCGGTGCAGCTGAGGCGTTCAAGATGCCGAAGTGCAAATGCACGTTCACAGATGAACTGCGAAAAAAATTCCCAGTT
>JAQLOL010000019.1:3284807-3302069 GCA_029783665.1 Naso thynnoides
TTGTGACTTTGCTGTAAAGCCCTTTGGGTAACATTGGGTTATTGTAAAGGGCTATACAAATAAATTTGATTTGATTTGATTTTGATTTTAGCAGAACAAATACTATTCACATGATGTTTTAGCTAAAACTAACAACTACTGCTGCAGCCAAGCATAATTACTTTCTATATTAATATGTTGACTGTTCAGTCTTGCAATTGTCAAAAATTTAAAAGCCCCTCAAAATTTCCCAGACCCAAATCAGCTGCCTTAAAAATGCTTGTTTTGACCATTTGATTACACAAAACTGTAAAAAATGATCAGCTTGCTATCATACAACACAAAGATAGCAAATCTTTACATTTCAGAAGCTTGAACAGACTGTTTGGCAATTTTTCTTAGAAATGACCAATTGGTCAATTACCAAAACAGCTGTCATTATTATTTTTTCAGTGAACTTATTGATTAATTGTAAGTGCAGCTCTATGTATTATTTTAGGTTAGAAAGTTTACAGCATTGATCCTAAGAACTTGTACCTTGTAATTAGTGTATCAAATGCTATGTGGATATATTTTTCATAGTTATAATGGTAAATAGTTTTGAATGTTACTCCATTACATTCTCTAAACTTTGGTGCATGTTGCATCAGCGGCGTCACTTCCGATATTGGAGGATCATTGCAGGGGAGCACAAGGAAAACAAGGAGTTTTCAGTCATGTTTATGGTCTACACATTTAATATAGGCCTTGTTGTTGATTGTCTACCACTGCATAGAAATAGGCATTTACTTCTCTATCTTTGGCAAAAAATGTCACTACATCAATTTCTAGTCATTGAATCATATCATATTGTATCTGAATGAGCCCACATTGTTCTTGTATCGAATCACCAACCATGTATCATAACACCCATAGTTGTTAAAATATCTGTTAAAACCTTGTATTCATGCAAGGTATTCAACAACAGCGCAATCATCTTAAGTTAAATCTATCCCCATCGATAGTTGAACAGGTCAAATCTCCATTTTTCCGGCTACCAAATTTGATCTTCTTTCAGAACACTCTTTGCTCAAATTTCCTCCATCTCACCAATGAATAACACTATTTAATGGAGTAATATCTATAGCTAAACTTAATTTTAACAAAAGGATCCAAGTCGTGTTTTCTCTACTGTGCATTTTAAAGTGAGAGTTAGTGCAGAGTAGAAACATACAACCACCAAAACTGGCTGACACTGTTTCTGCCTGGGAGCAGAACGTGTTGGGACCAGTCTGACGTGCTGACGTGCTGAGCTGCAGGACTGTGCAGATTTCTTAGGTAACTTTTCCTTACTGTTCCACTTTGCTGCTCCAGGTCTTAAAAAACTGTGTAAAAGGGACTATAAACCCTACACTGACCATAACCAGACCTCTGAGTGGTCAGGGACTAGCAAGAACGTCAATAAAACCAGGGGTAAGCATAATAACATCAAACTAGATGGAAGAGAAGCAATTTGTACAAATTTTGACAACTGACATTAAAACCCTTTGTATGATCTATATAACCTAACCAGTTGAATTTGTTTGGCATTTCATGAGTTAACAGATATGGTTTAAAAAGTGAAAGCCTTTTCTGTCAATCCCAAATACAATTTTTATTTCTATTATTATTTTCGTTAAGGAAAGGACATACTAAAATCACACTAAAATCATTTCCTTGTTTATTTCTCCATCCATCCATGGCAGGTGTTATAAACTCATGTGACTCACACTTTTATAGCTCTGGCTGCATTGCTGCTCTGGGAAAACATTCTGGCTTCAGATGCTAAATGGCTGGAAAACACGTGTATTAGCATGTGCGTGTTCACGCTGGCGCTAATGGCAAGCAGATGTTAAACAGATGTCAGTCTGAGGAATAGCCATCAGGCATTAGCATATGGTGCTAAAATTTACAAAATACCTTGACACAACAGGTATTTGAGTGTATGTGGGCAATGCTTGGGAGTAACTAGTTACTCGTCTGTAAATTAATTACAAAAAAAATGTAACTGTAATCAGTTATGGTTACTGAGAAGAAGGTGTAATTAAATCACAGTTCCTTTTAGAAAAAGGAAAATGATTAAAAAGGGTGTTACATCTGAATGATTTCTGTAAAAAGCTCAGGCTATATGTTGAATATCATTCATTTTGCTGTTTTGCATGTTTTGATGTGCACAATGTCTTCTTTTGCCACGTCCAGTGAAGGCTGTTCAGTAAAGTTCAATGCTATTCTGATGCTTTTGATTCTCTTGTATGAATCTGCAGCGCACCCCATCTGCCATTAACACTGCCTGGTGCAAACATTTGAAAATGGTTAACAGTTGAAAACATTCATTAGAAATTTTGAAAAGTGAGTAAAAGGAACCAAATGTAATAAGTTACATTACTTTGATAAAGTAATTGAAATAATCACATTACTTATTACATTTCAAACTGGGTAAATAGTAATCTGTGACCTATTACATTTCAAAAGTAACCGTTTCTGGAAAGGCAACACAATTCTTATTGCCCAGGAGGATCTGAATTTCAAATTTGTCTGGATTAAAACTATGTGTCCCAGCAGCTCATCTGAGAGTCAGTCCATTAGCTGTGTGTTCTAACTTTCTGATGTCTGGACTTACTGCTGGTGAGGATGTGGCTCTCCTCTGCAGCCTGAGGGTCTGTCTCTGCATTAGGGTGAAGCTGCTGTAGTCCTATCACTCTTCCAGCTGGATCCAGAACCACTGAGCTCTCATTAACGGTGATGTCGCTCGCCCCACTGATGGGGTTGGTAGGTGGACCCCCGACAGATGTCTCATAGTCTGGAGGAATATCATCTAAACAGTCTGTGCTTTGCTGGAAAATGGCAAAGATGTGTTCAGAGGCACTCTCATGCCAAGAGTCATTACTTTCATATTTTGTACTAGAGTTCAGTTAGTCTTGATGTGACTAATAATTATTATTTTTAAAATGTACGTATGTAAAGGACCTTACTGGGATTCCCAAGGCTTTGAGAATGTTTACTTTACACATGGGGCATGTCCTGTGGTCTAACAGCCACGGGTCTACACAGTGCTTATGGAAGACGTGCCTGACCAAACAAGTGGGAGAAGAAGGTGCACATAAAAACCATTTACAAACAAATAACGGCTGAAATGCTGTGCACAGTCTATATCAATAGCTGTGCTGACTTTATGCTTTGACGTAAACAAATAAAGACACCTAGCTTTTATGTCACAGTATATACAACAAAGATCAAGCCTACAAGTCTTACCTGCATGGTAATATCCTTACGACGTCATTAGGCTTGTAACCTTCAATGCAAACTGCACAATTGTCAAAGTCTGACTCAGTCTCCTGAAAGACAGAAAAGATGTAACATGAGAGACAAATGAAACCACACACATAGTGTATATATCTATGTATCAAATAATAGTAGTAAAACAGTAGTATCATACAAAAAATGATAAAGACGTTTTTGTTAAAATATTTAAACTTTCAAACTCACTGTGTAGCCAAACATGCTTTGAGTTTTATGTGAAATGTGCTGTCGCAGCGTGGAGAACATCATTTACCTTGTCTCCTTTCTTAATGGTGCGTACTTGCAGCTTACTGATGGCCTTTTTGGCAGCATCTCCCAAACGTCTCTGAGTACATGAAAAAAACTTTATTACTGACACCAGCAGGTTTTTCATGGTAGACCAGACAAAACAGATAAACAAAAACACCACCACCACCAAAAATTAAAAGACTCAAGGAGAGATGATGTTATGTACTGTGTGTTAAGCAAATAGATCAAAATATAAAGCACCACCACTAAACCACAGTCAGGGAAACAGTGAACTGACAGCAGTGACTTTTAGTACAATGTGACTTTTAAAATAAGACATATGATAAAGTAATGGGAGGTGGTTGCTGTGATAGTGTGTGTGACACTGCGGCAAAATGAATCTCAAACAGTTTATTTGGTGTAATAGATTTCCTGGAAACCAACAAGCTGTCTCTTCAAGTGCTATAACAGTTTCAAAAAGGCAGCAATAAACTGCACAAATTTACAACCAATTTTTCTTTTAGGGGAAACTCTTGAATGTAGTTCTTCTTTCAGGTCTATTTTTAGACTGTGACAGGACTATTATCACTTAACCTGTTTCAGGAAATGAATTTAGATCCTTTGCTAGTTTCTTTTCATTAAAGAATATGATGGTGGTAATAATAAAAAAAACAGAACAAATACTGGAGCAACAGATAGTGAACTGTTGAACCTAAGGAATAAACTGAGAGCAGATTTGTTTGTTTTATAAGGTTGAATTCTTTGTTCAACATAAATCAACATAATTCAAAGTGACAACACACACAGTGGTTGTCATGACCCTGCGTCTTATCATAACATGCAGGCTGATAAAATGTCATCACAAGCGTCACAAAAACGTCAGAGGTGGCAATTCATAATAAAAAGATGGTAATAAGAACTTGCACTGTTGGCTCAAAGAGGCACACAGAGTTGAAGGTTCACTGGTTTGCCACGTGTCTCTTTAGCCAGCTGTCATGCTAACACCGGTCTACCAGCCTTACAGAACTGACAGGGGCTGGAAAAATTCATGCAAATGTCAACAGTGAGACCACGGCACCACAGCACTGTTAGTTTCCCTCTCAGACACACATCATCATCATCATCACCAGCTCACGGAGCTACGCAAAGTGCACACAGAAATACCTGGTTGCGGTCTCGTGCATTAGCGTAGCGGAACCTCTGGATATAGTAGAAGACGAGCCAGGCGAGAGAGATGATCATGAGAACGATGAAGGAGATGGAGACGAACACTACTGACGTTCTGCTAACATACTTCTGCAGGTTGCGGGTTCCTATGGTGATGTGCAACATGATCACGATGTGCTGTTCCAGCAAGGCAACAATCTCACGACCTTTAGGCTCCGGGATCATGATGGCCACGACATCGCCTGTACCTGCACACACACACGCACGCACGCACGCACACACACACACACACACACACACACAACAAGTTAGATATTTAGCAGATGTCACAGCTATAATTGAAAACACTCAAAATGAGTATTTTGTCATAAATTAATGAATTGAAATAATAATTTAAAAAAAGAAGGAAATATTGCTTGTGTGAAAACAGTTTTATCACAGCACTTAGGGTGATATAATTTACATATCATGACTTAACTGTTAAACAAATGAGTAGATGAAAAAAAAAATTAATGAAAACAAACTTGTACGGTATTTCAGTGAGTTCATAAACAGATTAGCCAATAGACAGAAAGTTAATCTGTAAGTATTTTGATCATATGTCAGTCAATTTAGTATCTTTAAGTTCTCAGATCTGGACTGCTTACCCTTGAGTATACTGACAAGCATACTGCGTTACTGTCATGACTGACATTTAAGGGATAAACCATCAATGACCTCAATAAAGGAGAATTAACAAATGAATCAGGAATAAACTGCTGCAGCCCTAATGACGTCAAAATGTTGACTGAACAGAAACTTAAATCGCCAGGAAGGATTAATAAATCCAATCCATCCAATAAATCCAGTAACTGGATCAATAAATCCAACCTCCAGGGTCTTTGTGTCAGAAAGGCCAACAAAAGTGCGAGAATGATCTGGATGGCGGCTGGGGCCCATAAAACACGTATTTACAGGGTCCAGAATTTCGTGCAATGCTCCTAGCTTAATTTTCTTGGTCAAACACTGGCAGGTTGATGATTCCAGGAACTGTTACATCATTTTCCTTCTGCCACCTGGCTGCATGCAGTCAAAGGGGCTCCCTGTGGTGCTTTACCCCTTCAATCAGTTACCATAAACAGTAGCTTTATTCAGACCTGCCATCATCAACAGCACCTGCTGTGCAGCCAGCCAGATACACAGTGCTATTACATATCCTCATGCACTGCAGTTATTATTGTAAACTCAAAGTGACAGAAAATAGAAGAGTTAACGTAAAAGCTTTGAACAAGCTACGACAGATATGCTACATTTTGTGAATGAAGCTGCAAAGCATTATTACTGTCATCTTCATAAATCCCTGTACATAACAGGTTCACTGTGATATCTGCACAGCTGCTACATTTTATGTGAACAGGGTTGAAAAGTCAGACCAAACCATTTCTTTTGAACAGTTTTATTTTCATGCATATGCAAGAACTGGTAAAAGCACAGATGAGTTTCTTGGCTAAAATGTTTACTCAAATATGGCTGTAGCAGGAAAGTTAATGTATGTGGCAACAGCCTTTAAACAATTACACAAATGCTTCAAAACAGCAAAACATATTAATGGTTTGGTAGAAATGGGTACAAACTACTTTCTGTTTTAAGGATAGAATAAAAATTGATACTGCATCGTATTGTGATATTTTGCATGGCAATATTGTACTGATCAAGTATCAGTCCTTTGTTACTGCAAATATGAATACTGCAAATATGAATTAAATGTTTTGATATTACAACGATAACCATTTGCTTTTTCAGTCAACTAAATGGCGCAAGGTTTTTTTCTGGTGAGGTCAGCAGAGGTCGTGGCCAGCAGGATTGGCAGGTTTTACTGACAGTGGTGTTCAATCTGCCTGCTAGAAACAGTCAGTCAGTCCTATTTAACTGCAATAGAAATGACTGAAGTGAGATGGAATGACTGAAAACTTATTTTTATTGGATAAAACGACTAAAAGATAAAGGTGTTAACAAACATTTTTTGGGGACATAATTTGTTAAAAGGAGGTAATAAAACTCCAGTGTATGTTACTGCAATACTCAGCATGTTTTAAAAATGTTCACAATCGCAATAATTACATATCATGACCTAAATGACATAATAATATTGTATCATGGGGCCTCTGGTGTCTCCCTGTGTACACTATCCTCTGCAAAAACAGCCAGATCCCTATCCACCTGAGGCTACACAGAAACAGCTGACAGCATTTCCACTGTTAACACAAAGGATTACCCTTGTGTTACCTTGGCTGCTCCCTCGAAATGAGTTTGTGTATGTTAAAGCTTCTAAAACAAACCCTGCTACAATGACAGAAAAAATAAAAGGTGTGTTTGAGAAGCAGAAAGAAACAGTAATTGCCTGCTCAAAAACACAGTTGTATTAGACTGGCAGGCCACAAACTGTCACACTTCTTCACAAAGGTTTCTGCCTGTGTTTTCCTCACTGGCATATAAGGTAAAGATCAGGGACGGGCATGATTAATTGATGGCTGATAATTAATTGTTCAGAATTTTGCCCATCATGTGAAGTCTTTATGATCCAATCCAAGTATCAAAGAGAGGTTGTGTTTAGTGTAATGTTGTGTGTCCTGAAGCAATGCAATGAATTTCATTATGTGGCAGCAATGAGACACCTTACCAATGGGAGGCCATGTTTAACTAGTTCTAGGAGAAAAAGAAAAGGCAATATTCAGCTGCCTACGAGCTGCCGTCATGGCTGCTATACATATCAAACACTAACATGAAGAGGTCAAGGCGAAGTTTGGCTTGGGACCATTTCGAACTAAAAAATGACAAAGTTTGTTGTAAATACTGCAAAGCCGTGTGTAAGTACAACACGACGACTCCAACGATGTACCGCTTGAGCAATGTACATCCGATTCTGGTTAAGGTCAATGCGCTCACCTCTCAACCTGACATCACCTCAGTTTTAGCATGGAGGAGCTGCTATGCACGACGCTAAATAATGTTTATGATTAAGTTATTATTGTTTGATATGATTGTTTTTTAAAACTGTTTTTTAAAAGAGGGTCAGCTGTGTTTAAGAGCGTTGCAGCGTTGGCTCATTGATATGTCACGGCCTTGGGGTTGACCGTCAAGCTAGTACAATATTTTAACTTAAACTGCCTTGACTAAGAGGATTGTTGTTGGACTATAAATTCCTCTTGGATTTAACTGACGAAAAACGTGCTGTATTTTGTATTTTCTGCCACAGGCTTATTCTAATATGTATATAAAAAAGATTAATCAGTAATTGCTCATTAATTTTCTGGATGATCCATTAAGGAAATTTCTTCAAATGCTCATATCTAGTGAGGATGCAGCTGTAACACATTCGCAGAGTTTCTAAACTAAAAGCTTAAAATAGGTGGATTTGGAAAAAAGATTATATGCTTACACTGAATTGGCTTCCAGCAACATATTTCAAACGAGACAGGACAGGAGCAACAAAGGACTGGGAAAGTTGTGCAATGCTCCAAAAACACCTGTTTGGAACATTCCACACATAAACAGGCTCGGCTGTTCATAAGCAAAGGAAGCATATTAAAAAAAAATGGGCTTGGAAACTCTTCTTAAAATATTTTGATAGCAACTAATGGCATTCTCTTTTTAAAAATTTTTTATTCACGCTTCACACATCGTCCCAGATTTTGTGGACTGGGATCATAGATTCAAGTAAAAACAACTGAAAGTCAGTGAGTTAAAGCTTCATTTAAGTACAAGTGTTTTACAATGCTGTGATATACCCACAAAAAAAAAGTTAAACCACATTATCTCATGTCAAAGATAAATTCCACACATTGTAGACTTTAAAAAATGCCCATGTATGGCCAGCTCCAGCTTCACAGCCAACAGAAATAAGGGAAGGCATAACAAGCTATGTAAGATTTCCTTAAGCCTTGACTCTTATCTCCTTCTTCTGTTCATGGTGACGCAATCAGAGTGGACAAAAATAGCTGCTGCTAAAACTGGAGGGCAATGTCAGAGACTGAAGCTGGACATGTGAAAAGATGTGGAAGCAAAGAGTAAAAAAATGCGAATGGGATAAAATAGTAGAAAACCCAGTTATATCACAGACAGGTTTTTTAATCATGCAGAATAGATAGGGCACCACAGAATTAACTGGTAAACTTTTTAGTAACAACTATGTACTAACCTGAACCTGTCAATTACAGAAAACAGGCCACGATGTGGCTTAATCATGCATATACATGAAAGGCTTTAGAGTCATTGACCAAAGAAACACACATAGGCCTATTAGCTTCCATGCAGAGAATTAAACACACAACATGTATTATTAGCTGCTAGAGGTCTTCTGTCAAAACAGTGAAAACAAAAAGTGTAGTCTAGGATGATGGGATTTGTTTATTTCACTGTTAAACGGCCACTTCTGTCAATGAAAATCTGACCTACTCAGACAGAGATGTTCACAGACGAGGTGATGCGTCAAAATTTGAATTCATGTTATGTTTAATCATGCTTGCAGACTTCCTTTCTTCCTCACTCCCTGCCTGGTGTTACCCTGAAGGTCATAGTCAGGCAACAAAATGACACACATCATTACCTTGAATAAAATTACAGATTTCTCAGAGCTTGAACATTGTTTGAAGCTTTCTGGAAAACTGCAACACATGTCAACAAAAAATATGACAAAGATGCAGACATAACAAAGATGTAGTTGTTTTTTTGGACGTTTTAAAGTAGAAATGTTACATATTGTATGTTTTAAAATCAAGGTTATTTTTATTCTTATATAAGTACAGTAAATATGTATCTGAATCTAGCAGTTTGTTAGCTTACATAAGCATAAAGACTGGATCTGTCTAGTGGTAAATTTATGTTACACCTTTGATTCTTCTCCACAAAAATGGAAGTGTAAAAACACTGTGGTTTTTACAGGTGGTTATATCCCTGACACTTTGTGCTGAGAAGTTGCCAGGGCACTAGCAGAGACTCCAGGAAATTAGTGCTCTAAGACAAAGAAGTCTGAAACAGAGCCCCCCAAAACAGACAGCAAAATGTTGTTTTTACATTTGAGTTTTTTAAGGCTTAAGCAAACGAACAAGAGGTGCTGGTAGGCAAATTTTCTTCTTACTATAAGCCACTGCCAGGTTTGCTTTCTGCACTGTTTCCAGTCTTTCTGGCCAACTAAGTGAACTCACTAATGCTTCAGCTACATGTTCACCACACAGATATGAGACCTGTAAGTGGTGTTAATCTTTTCTTGTCAAGAAAGTGAAAGAGCAAATTCTCTTCACTTCCATGCAGCTTAACTGGGAGACAAACTGTGCTTGAATATTAAAGTGAACTTCATCTGAACCTTAGGAAGTCTTAAGAAGTGATGTTTAATAGAGTCACTCTTTAAGATTTGATAGACCTTCGGTAAATGACCTTCATTTTTAGTTCAAGGTTAAACATGACTGAGAAACTGCTCAGCATTAAAAAACTAAGACCAGCCATTAAAGGTCTCTGCTCTGGCAACTGTGGATTTTACAACCCAGCTGTGTTGGATCAGGACAGGAAAGGGCTGCACTCTTTCTTTGGCAGCCTCACATTTAGTCAAATAAATTAAGACCCATTCCTTTGTCACTGCGCTTTCTGTTACTCTCCTCTTCTCTTTGAGCTTTGACCTAACACCTCTACTTGCTAACATTTTTGTGTCTCTGTTTATATTTATGTTGTGGCCCAAAGCAATCTTTAAATAGCTTGGTACCTTCTATGTTTTATGCTGCAGGTAGCATGATGTGCACTGAAGCTTCTGTTTGCTACTCTAAGAACACAGGAGAAGTAGAGGATGTTTAATAAATTTTGTAAACTCCGTAGCAGACATGTTAGCAGGCTTTTTTTTCCAGGTAGAAATACTCACTAATGAGGTAAGGCATAGTCACCTTATGTTACATCTAGTCAAGATGTCTCTCCTCACTTTTGACAGGTGTAAGCTTGGAGGTTTGAAAAGACAAAACAAGTGCATTGTAACTTAAAATAAATAAATACTATGAATAAAATGATGGGTTTCTTTGAATTTTAACATTCAGGTTGATGTTGATTAATGTTTTTAGGGGCAGCATGCTGGTGCAACTAGTGCCGTCCCCTTATGGCACAAAGGTTCTGGGTCTGAGCCCAGCCTTTTTTGTGGTGCAGGTTAACTGGTGACTCTAAATTGCCCATAAGTGAGAGGGTGAAGCCTTGTTTGTCAGTATACTCAGCCCTGTGATAAACTGGTGACCTATATGGATAAATGCTTGCAATAACGAATGGATAGCATTTGATGTGAAAATATTACATGTTGTACATTTAAATGTGAACTGTGCATCTAAAATTAGAAGTTGTTAAGCTTAGTATAAAGACTGGAAACTTGTCAGGTTCTTACCTACAGTTACCTTTACTTAAGTTACCATTATTAACTTAATGTAAGTTAAAAAACTGTAACTTTAACAAATAATATTGTAATTTTAAGTATGAACTGCATAGAGAGTAAAACTGTTGACACTTTACCAGCTTGTCCAGGTGTGCAAACGGACAGGTGGCTGAATTTGAATAAAAGCTTGAAGGGTTTACATAGAATTTAAATGATCTGTTTATCAAAGTATGTGCCTGTGACTCTTTTGTACAAAATGCCTTTTTGGCTAAAGGAGCTGCAAGGAACTTTTCCTGAGAAGTTTCTCGACACAAGTTGTGAGCAGCGCCGCTGAAGCTGTCGCAGAGATCCTGATCTGGTTAATTTATGTGAGCATTTACTTTGGGGAATTGAGTAAATAAAGATGCAACATATTTAAGTACCAGGTCTTTCTTTGTGAACACAGCTCTTTGCAGGAAGCTCAGCAATGAAGTTTCTTTGTGATAATATTTTTGTTGAGCTAAAGCTAAAGTTCACATTTCTCAGTAATGTCATGTTCATAACAATATGGCAACAGCAAGATATAGTGTGGTAGTGATGCCAGCATACAATGTTATGTTACAATCCAGCTTTACATAAAGAAGAATCTGCAGGTGTTCCTGCAGTCTATAGAGCAGCTTCTTTCCTCAGACTGTGAGACCCCTCCATTCATCCTCAGCACTTCAACATAAAAACAGTATTAATTTTGGCATAATCCAACAGAATGGCAAGCATTAAAGTGATATTTCCACACAAAATTATGTTTTGTGTATCAATTACTGACCCTTGGATGTCTTGAATTAAAGCATTTTTTTTCCCTTCCAGCATTCCTCCATGGTAAATGGGTAATTTTAAAAATGCTTACTCCATTTTGCTGGCAGTCTGCGGAGGTACACTCTAGAAAGCATCAAAACTATCTAAAAACATCCATCCAAAACTCCCAGCAGCTTTGTGTGGTATAATCCAAGTCTTCTATATTGTGTCGTATACTCAACACTTCAAAAAACTATTTTATTTCAGATAGACAGCTTGTTAATCCCTGACATCTGATGCTTTGTGTCAAGTGTTACAGTTATTCAAAACATCAGTGTGCTGCAGCTCGAATAAATGCGGTCCTGTCAAAAACTGCAGAAACTCCCCTCTCCCTCTGCACCAGCCATTTTACATAAAAATAAAAATAAAAAAAAATCCCCAATTCATCACATCTAAAGGTAAGTAATTCATTAACAAGACAAATTTTGCAGAGAAATATCACTTTCATAACTATACAGAAATAACAAATATTCCTGCCGATATTCTTGATTGCTTATATTATACAATATAATACTTACAGTATGATATTGAGACTGTCATTATTACCAGTTAGGAGTTTCTTATAGCACATTTATATAGCACAAAAGCATTGCAATCAATTAGCCATCACATCATCAGGTGTTGTGCGGTTTTTTGTTTGAACATCTGTCTCTGTGCTGATTCTTTTGTTAAACAGTCTTCCATACCATGTGCTTTGTATGGCACAGGAGTTGTAGTCTGTTCAGCTGCATCTTCATGAAAGCGAGCACCAAGCTGAGAGCCCATTTGCAATGGAAGCACAAGTAATGTGAAAAAAAGGAGGATATGCTCAAAGCTATAGTACAAAGCCCAAAAGTTGATGTTTGTAATCTTTTTAAAAGCGAAAAGGTTTATTTCATCTCTAGGACAGTTGTAGTACTTACTTGGCTTACTTAAAATTCAATTTACACTGAACAGATACACGATCACCTTCTCTGTTTGGAGAAACAACAAAAAGAAGAATGGCAATATGAGAATACAGACAAAGCAGAAACACATTCAGTGCCTCCGTGTCAGCAGGTGTGTTTGCTGAGCACAGAGCACACGAACAAAAAAATGATTATCTGGGTCTCAACCAAAAGAAAACAATCACAAGGAAGAACAGTAAGGCTGCATTTAGACAAAATCAAGTGATCTGGCGAAAATGCAGGTTTTCTCATTTATTTGAATGAGGCTTGTCCATTTTGGCCAGGGCAGCATGAGCCACAGTGGCTGCCAGAAAAAACAAACGATAATAATAAATAAAAATGAATAAATAAATAAATATAAAACCACAGTCAGCTGCGGTAAAAACAGTTGAAACCAGCTCAAGTTAAGGAGAAACGCAACCCTAGGTCGCACTGCAGCAGCCGATCACATAAAGGAGCCGTCTTCCAGCAGTCAACCACCGCCTTTGGGAGGGAAACAGAGTACAAAACTTGATGTGACACAATGGGTCCAGGTATTTTTATTAATTGACACTTCCACTGCCCAACAATGGTGGGATGTTTTGCCAGATCACCTGATTTGGTCTAAATTAAGCCTGCGGCATCACGTCATTCCAAAACAAGTGCAAATTTGCAACGGGTGCAACCAACAGCTAAAAATGTTACAGCTGTCTTAGGCATCACATGTTATCATAAAGTTCCAGATGCATCATAATGTTAAATACACTTCTACTGTGTATTTGGAAAGAAAGAAAATTCATACATTCACTGTACATAATGGCTTATCCTTTGCAGGGTTGCAGGGGGCTGGGGCTAATCCCAGCTGATACTGGGCGAGGGCAGGGTAATTCCTGGACAAGTTGCCAGTTCATCATAGGGCTGACATATAGAGACAAATAACCATCAAAACAACCATGTGAACCAATTAACCAATTAACCTAACCTGCATGTCTTCGGACTGTGGGAGGAAGCCGGAGTGCCCAGAGGGAATCCACGCAGGCACGAGGAGAACATGCAAACACAGAGAGGCCCTGCCCAAGCCGGCATCAAACCAAAGAACCTCTTGCTGTGAGTCAACAGTGCTAACTAAGTCACCATGATCTCCGAAACAAACAAAACAACAACAACAACAACAACAACAAAAAATTACTATTTACTGTGTAAAGTGTAGTGCCAGCTATGAACAATGAAAGTCTGTGTGTTTGTGTGTTCTTACAAAGTTTGGCTGTGTTGTATGAATCTGTTTAGAAGTTATGCACCTTCTTTTAAAGGCCACTCCCACTGTCATGCCCCCTCTTGGCCAGCTGGTCTGAACAGCGAGTCAGCTGTCCTTTGGCTCATGACCAATTTTTGCAATGCAAGTCTGTAAATCCATTTGGAAGTTGTGCATCTTTTTGCAATAGGCCACTCACACTGTCACCCCACCTTTTGGCCAGTTGGCATGAATACAAACACACACACACTTGATTGCCATGCCAAATTTCAGCCTTCTAGGCAAAATCTGTGGCCACCAAAGAGTAGGGAATTTTTGTAGACCGACCGCCCCAACCATCCCACAGACCAGCAGAGCGACCTTTAGAGCTGCTGATCTCAGCCATAAACATAAGAAGAGTTGTGTAAAGTGTTTATTTTTTTTTATGACACAGAGAGAATACAAAAGCTATGTAGACCTCTAGTCACACATAAAATAATGTTTAGTTTCCCTTTGAGATACCAGATGGATAATCTTGTATTTGCCTGCACTAGACAGAGCTCTGTGCTTCAAAGTCTTATTATCGATTTTCCATTCCAGTGACTTTTATAACTATATCAAATGGAAAAATTATTTTATCAGAAATAAGTTGGCATCAGCTGTTCCTCATCCCTGAGTTGTGTTTGCAAGTATTCCTTTATCAACAAAATACGCAACCTGCGTGTGATCTGAATGGCTAAATAACTAAAGGTCACAATAACAATGGAAGAAAACTCATAACAGCATTCTAATTTTTTTTTACTCTTTCATCAGATAAGGTCAGTTGGGGGAAAAGGTTAAAGGGACCTTAGTAAGAAAATCAACCTACAACAATAAAAGTGAGAATGACAGAAATAGAATTTTGAAAAGTGACAGGTCTACCCACATCACCAACAGAAACTCCACCCTCAGTCACAGGCATGAACACTGTGCACCCTTTTACTCCAAAAGTCCCTCAAATTAATTTGAAGAGGAATCTCCCAAGTGGTGTTATCAGCCTGCCAGTTTCACTCAACTCTGTATTTGTCTGAGATTTCCAGATTAAGCTCATAAAAACATGGCTATTGTTTTGTTTGTGATCTGCATATCTTATCTACGGGGTCAATCAACAAAATGTTGTCACACACAGGCAGCAAACAAACTACTCTGTTTGGAGTCGTCTGAACAGTTTGTCCAATTACGTATGCATCAGCCTGCACTGCTTTTATCGAACAAGAAAAGAAAATGTGACCGACCAAAGGCGATAATGTCAGAAGGGTTGATGGATGTTCTGTACAAGGTTTATTTACACGTCAGTCCCAAAAAACAAACTGTACTTTAAGTTCAAGTCATTTACCTGTGAGTGAGCAACCTGTGTTAGTCTGCAAAATTTACATTTTCTTTCTTGTTTTCTCTAAGTTATCGCATTTGTGTGTTTCATTTGTGTTTTTCTTCTCCATGAGAAGTTAATTTTTCTTTTCTTTTTTTTAAAATCAAAAATGCATGATTCATTAAATTTATTTCGTTCATAAAAAATAAACTGAGTGACAGACACTTCAACTGAATGTGGAAATTTTATGTTTAGTGACATTTAGTTCAATGTAATTATCAATAAGGGACTCCATCCTCTGATGGGGCTAAGGACCCTCAATACTGTTTTGGCACCAAATGAAGTGTGTAAAGTGTCAAGATTTAAAAGTTGGCAGTAAATTTGTCATGGGATTATTCCCTTCTCCACCAGATCTTAGTTTTTTGTTTTTTTTTTTTACATTTTTTGTCAGTCTGTGTTCTGACAACTTGGACTTTCTTTGCAAAACGACAAAAAGGTAATGACATTATTATTAGATGTCTTAAATTAAGTTATGGCAAAACAACCTAATTAACACCCAGTGAGGGGATGATCATGTCCTCCTGACAAAGCTTTAAAAGGCTGCACACACATTTGAGAGGACTTCACCAAACCCACAGTCAGTCACAGGTGGTGGCCTCGGTCCTTTCTCTTAAAAAGTCAGTGCACTTTTTTTTTAGCAAATTGGTTGTTGAGCTGATTAAAGAGAAGCAGAAGAGCCCTGAGAATTCAGCAGGGGAAATGAAAATCTAATTTTGCACACCCGTGCCCAACACTGCAGAGGCAACTGCAGGCCTCCATACAGGACTGGGACGGAATGATGGGGGGGAAGTCTGTGAGCAGACTGGGCCAATCTTACCTGGATGAGGCATCGTTATGGTGTCGTTGGCACTGTTGGAGCCCACGTTGTATATGACAACTGCAGAAGCGTTGCGTTTGGCAGCATTAAGGATCTTCTCTCGGTATGTGCAATTCCCCGCGGCCACCAACGCCACCCAGTCCGTGTTGTGAGAGACAGGTGGGAACCTGACGTTTGGGTCGCACGCCTGTCTGTCCTGCAGGAGTGACGGCACCAGGACCAGACCTCGGGCTTCTTTCTTGGGAGAGTGCTCACCGTACCGACCGCACTCGGTTTTCTCAGTCTTGACCTCCGAAGTGACGGGGTCCAGGTAGGTGATGTTGACGAAGGCCGTGTACCACTCCTCCTTCTCTGCAACCGTGAAGCCCAGACACAGCAAGTGAACGAAGCAAAACGACAGCAGCCACGTCGAGAGAGCCAGACTGCGGCAAGCACGGATGAGGGACGGTGCCATTGTGGTTGTGCGGCTGGCGAGGGATGGACGCCGAGTTCCGGTCTTCTTCACGGGAAAGTTCGCACCACGTCCCCCTTTTCTTACGCGAGGTGCAGGCTGAAACACTTTCCTTGCATGGCAGCCAGGGCCACACGCCAGCCCTCACAGACGAGGTATCATCAGAGTTTGTAAGCAGTCAGTCCTTTAGACACCCCCACCAGCAGGAAAAGCCGACGGCGACGTGTGTTGTTGTTTGCAGTTGGCTGTTTCCCGTCATCGCTTTTGATTGGCTGGACGCTCACACCTGGGCGTGGACAAGGTCGACAACGTGTCTCTGACGTGACGCCCCGTGACCTGTGACATGTGAAGTATACACATATGGCAGACACACACACACACACACACACACACATATATATATATATATATGTATATATATATATGTGTGTGTGTATAGTTGTTTGTTTGTTTTATTTGCAAAAAATGTACAACAAAATGTGCAATACATTACATTTCAATAACAAATGTATCTTTGGTTTGAATAGAGCACATTGCACCAGGAACAT
>JAQLOL010000019.1:3304019-3316298 GCA_029783665.1 Naso thynnoides
GTCTTGCCCCCAGAACTGTGCTGTGCTGTGCTGTGTTGAAATCTCTTTCCTTGTTGAGATCTGTTTCTCACTAGACCCACCTGATCATGATGGGGAAAGGGAATTCAACCCAACACTGACTAAATAAACTGGCAATAAGAAAAGCCTGTGAAAACGGTGACCAAGCTAATGCTAATGCTTGTGCACATCAATGGATTTCTCAATAGCCACTCCCAGACTCAGATCAAAAACTCCACAGTTCACCCAAAGCAAGTCTAATACGACAACAGTCTATGGAGGTGGATTTGAGTGTTTGTGCCATAATTTATGAAGTTAAACTATGGCAGAATTTCTTTATTTTGGGCTCTGGTGACGGTAAAGATACACTCAGCAATCATAGAAAGTAAACAAATTCAGTGCTCCTATGGTACGTCATTACAGAGTTACATCACCAACTACCGGCCTGGCATGCACACGACAGGACTTTTGTTTTTTTCATGTAATCTCCTACTCTCTTGTCTAATTCGTGGTATAGTAGCAGGTGTGTCACAAGCATTGTATTTCAGTGAACCAACCAACCACGGGCGCGAGCTATAGCCTAGAGCTGATTGCAGCTAAAAAGCTGCATGAATTCACCCCATCAATATCCATCCTCCATTCTTCCAAGGTAAAAAGGTTGATAGGCTTCACCTGCCCAACGCAATTAGAGGCTTCACCCATCCAGCGTAATAAGATTGGCAAAAAGTATTGATATTTCTCACCTGACCAGTCTAAAGGCCAGTTTACACCAAAGAATCGCAACACAACAAAACGGTTTTAGAACTTTGCAGGGGAAAGTTGCAGCATTGTGAACTGAAGATTGCAAAGCGACTGATGCCGTTGTGAGGAGTCTCCAGAGACTGAACATGTCAAGTCGCCAGGTCCAGTTTTAGAACACAGCTCATGTAATCAATAAGTGCTGCTGCTTTGCTGATTTACAATCTCACCGCTGTTGTTTTGCTCTGCTCGCATCCACAGATCAAAAGCACCCCCAATTCCACGTCATATTAAGTCAGTCACAAACTGACTTCGAAATGCACACATTTTGTTTTCGCCATTTCATAATTCGGCCCTACACTCACTGTCACTGCATTCTCTCCAACTTAGGGTTCAAAATCATGTCGGCTGTTTGTGTTTAAATGATGAAAATAGTTGATCTGGTTTATCTGGTTGTCTAGTGTGCTTGGACACCGTAGATTATTGATGCATCCCATGACTTTTTTTTCCCTCAACACGACCAGCTGGACCAGCACCCTGTCTTTGTTGGGGGACCGCTGATTTACAAATCAAGCACTGATCATGCTACAGGAAGCCTGAAAAAGCATCAGTAACGAAAGTCACAGACACAGCCTCCTCTGGTTGCATTGGTGTGAACTGACGGGTTTTAGAACTTCACAAGTGCGGCTTGTTACAAGCAGTCGTGAGTCCTAAGCCGTCTCGTTGTGAATCTTAGGTGAAAACTGGCCTGCATGCAATTTGATGCTGCTTTCAGGAACCTCCGTGAACCACAGAGTTGAGGCAGAGAAGTTGTAGGACATCAGAGGCAAAACCAGAGGATGTTTTTTCTGTAAAATATGCTGTTTAATGCAACGTGTTACCGTGCATTGTTAAGTTTTGTTTCTCAAAGCAACGGTTCGCAGTCAAAGTTACAAAGTGTTGCTTTAATACAAACCAAATTTCTATGTTACGCCAGACAATTAAAGGGACCGTGTCAGCAGAGTATTTATCCAGGATAATCATACACATTTGGTAGATTTACATGCAGTTGCGTAAGATACAATGAACAAACTAACATACGCTGGACACCAACATTAAACAAAGTGTAAAATGCTTGCAAACAGTATTGGCCACAAATATTCATATAGGATGCATAAGTTTTACATCACAAGAGTGCAAATCCTCATTGTCACAGCTGTACACTCTATATGCAAGTGTTTCGAGATTAAGCCCAAAGGACCTAAAAATTATGGCCATCTTAGTAACCATCAGTTATTAATTAACAACAGTTTCAGATAGTACTGTCTTAGTGTATAATAGTATACCAGAATAATGATATCAACAAAGTATAGCATGCATGTAGTGAATGACAACCTAATACACAGTGATCACAGAGTACTACTCACTGAAATACAAAGCATGTTGCAGGGTTTAAAATGATAGTTTTGGCCTTAAGGTCAATTTACTTACTTTAAACAGTAAATTAAAAAAAAAAAATTATACAGTCTTTTTTACCTTGTTATTTTCTTCCTCAAGGGAGCAGTATGTGACTTCTGTGAAGCTTGGGTGTGCCACAGCAGGAAGTGTCTGAGCACCCATGCCTGTGCGTGTCCTCTGACTGATGCAGACTGCATTGAGTGTGAACGCAGTGTGTGGGATCACGGTAAGTCCCCCCGTTTGATCAGAATTCACCCAATCGCATCAGTGTCACACTTAAGATCACAACTGATTTTAAACTCCTGAATAGGAGGGCGAATCTTCCGCTGCTCCTTTTGTCAGAATTTCTTGTGTGAAGACGATCAGTTTGAGCACCAGGCAAGCTGCCAAGTCCTTCAGGCAGAAACATTCAAATGTGAGTCATTCCTTTTTCCTTTGACACTGTTATTTTTTAAGTTAATTGGAGAAGAAAGAGTGTCATACCTGTTCCAGACACCAATATCTAGAGGGTATGTGTGCAGTAGAGTGAGTGTAATTTATCATTTTGTCTTTTCACACTTTTCACTGTAGGTGTTTCCTGCAACAGACTGGGGCAACACTCGTGCCTGCGCTGTAAGGTGGGAGGAAAATCTATCTTTACTTCTGAAAACAGAGTGGAGGGAGCTTATTGTGTCCATTTTTTTTTTTTTTTTGGAACGGCTGTATGTACTCCTTTGGCTGCATTAGGCATTTTAATGTTAAACCACACTTTCCATATCAACTCGCATCACAAATTGTCTCTACAGCAAAGAAAATAATACACATCTCCTTAAAGAGAAGATGGAGTCAAATGAGTTTCTCCCTTTCATTGGTCTTTGCTTTTAGCTTGCCCCACATAAGGAAATATTCCCTACACACAGGAAACACGTGATTAAGTCTAAAGATTGAAATACAAAACATTCTACAAAACAGCAGCAGCAGCTTTAATCCTTTTTAGGACTTTACTGTTGGATTGTATGTTTTTATTGTTTTTAATGTTTTGTATTTTTTTCCATGTAGAGGACTTTGTGCTGCATTTATGTCATAAAAGGTGCTATATACTGTATTAAAGTATTATTATTATTATTACTGTTACCACTGACAATGGTTGTCAGCGTTAACACATTAACACACGATTAATTTGAGAAGCTTAACACTTTTTTTTTTTTTTTAAATGCAAATTGATTGCAGTGTATGACTTTATTTTGAAGTTAGAATTTACTAAAGTAAATCCGGAAACGGAATGCGCCTGTTTACCTTTGGCAGCCCCCTTGCTGTTTTCTTTTTACCAAAACCAGTCACAGAGGTTCTGTGGCACCGGCCATGTACAAAAACAACCTGACAGGGTGAACAAACTGAGCAACAGACAGACAAGAGAGGAGCTGACTTCAGTGAGTAAGGACAGGCAAGGCTGTGTGGGAACTTCAGCGCATGTGTGTGTGACTGTGTCAACAGAAGACAAGAGAAAGGAGAAAGCACAGCTGCTATCGATATCGCAGGAAATGAATGGAATGATATTCAGTGTTAATACTGAAAAATTGATGTATTTGACAACACTTATACGGTGGTAGTTAAGGTGGGGGCATGTGTTGTCTAGGCGGCTGCCTTAACTAAAGCGCTGCGGGAAACGTTGCGTCAGGTTAAAGACTGATGGTCAGAGAAGCAGGTTTGTGTCTCGAAAGGCACAGGTTCACTTCAGCAGTTTCCTGCAGCTTTGCAGTGGCAAACAGTGAACAACTGGATGTACAGAGCCGTTCCAAAACTTGAATATGTTCTATTACAGTAAACTCTATGAATGAGAAGCTGAGAAAGAAGTTATAAAGTTATAAGTTATAAAGAAAAAGAAAAAAACAACCTAAAAGCAGTTTGTCATGCGTTTCTTAATTGCAACAATGCACATATGTATTTGTTTTTTATGTCCCCCAACATATACAGATAGACACAAGTATTTTAATTGTGATTGCAACAGAATTGGCAAGAATGGCATCTTGGGAAACACCAAAAGGAAGTACTAATTTTCCGTAGAGGAAGCTATGTCCTCCTGAGATCCACATGTACACAACAGCTCTGACACAATCGCAGTGTGACAACACTTAACACAAGTCTGTCAGTACAATGAATTGTCACTTCTGTAAGAAAACAGTTTGGTTGTCACAGAAACATGAAATATAAACAGTAATGGCCAGAAGGCCTTGATCATCAGAAGAGTTGGTAACTTGTACTTAAGACACAAGAAAAGGACGACATGATGATGGATAAACTTGTCTTAACAAGCCTAAACAGTGATTGGATGTCATTCTCATATTTACAGCTAGAATTGAAACTATGTATAAGGTAAATGGGTTTGCTTTGGATATTTCCATATCATGGCTTTTATGTTTGTACCACTGTTTCCTCTCAGGCCTGTTACTGTGATGACCATGCCAAGAGTAAAGTCTTCAAACAGGAGAAAGGAAAAGCTCCACCCTGCCCAAAGTGTGGTCATGAGACCCAGGAGACAAAAGACCTCAGCATGTCCAGTGAGTGTCTCATAAAACTATTAAAAAAAAAATGAAGCAGTCGCTTCCAGTAAATCAGCAGTTTCTTAGCAGGGTAGTTGCAGCAGCTTAAACTGATGAATCATGATTTTTCTTAAAATGAAACAGAAGAGTGTGAAAGTAGGGATATTTTGACCAAAATGGCCCTTAGAGCATGTCCTGTTGAACCCCTAGTGACTACTTCAACTACAGCATGTCAGTTTGACCTAAGTGTATTGTGATATAATTAGCTGATTGTTTAAAGACTCATTCTTGACCACTGAAATAGTAATTTGATAAAACACTCCTCGCTGAAGGTCCACGTATAAGATTTTTTTTTCCAAAGACATGACATCTCTTTGACCTCTTTGGACTTGTTGGCATCAGAGAGAGACAGGATGTGAGATCAAAACCTGTCATACAAAAGATCTATTCTTCCCAGGGAGCTTTTTTCTTCTTTGTTGAGCCTTTAATGACTTAAAATAGATAAGCACTATCAGTTTCACTGAGCTACAGAAGAACAAAACTCTCACTTCATTAAGTACAAAGTAGTTTCATTGCAGGGTTTAAAGGGTTTAACAATAAGCATTAGAGGTGCTCCGACAGAGTGCGCACGCACGTCCTACACCTGATTCCAAATCCCAAATCAACTTGGAAAAGAACGCAGGTGGATCAGCCCCGTATCCCACCTTCTCACCACCTACAGTCAACCATAAATGGTCAGTGCAAAGCACCTCATGGATATTAATACATGTAAATGAGCAGCTGATTGCTGGTTTTGTCCAGTAAATTGCAGGCACAGCAACCAACCAGACAGACACGGAAATGATTTTTCTGTCACAGTAAACAGTGTTTGAGGGAGAGGTGGACATTAAAACCTCGTTATCAATTCTTTCTCTTCACGTTGTTCTCTTCCAGCACGAGAAGGGAAACTCCTGCATCCATCAGGATTGCGCACGTGTTGCAGCGCAGTGTTTTTTTATTTTACAGCGATCAGACCGATTAACCTGCTGAAATGATTGCGACAGTCAGTGACACCCATCATCCTGTACATGAAAAGGGAAGTTTGATACATGTAAACATTTTATTTTGTTAGATGTGAAGACGTTTTAATTATTGAGGTTTTGTTAAGGTGAACTTGGCCTGAAATAAGATGAGGACTCAAGATGACGAAGAAAGCTTCACTGGCTTTATTTCAAGGCTTTGATCATTTCTACAGTTCATACGTGAAGCTGATGAGGACGCATAGGGCGAATTGGTGAAGGCAGCGTGTGTGTCGGCGGAGTGCACAGTGTGTGTGGGCCACACAGTTGTGTTCACTGCAGTGGTACACCTATGTGACAACTCAAATCACGCTTGCTGATCAATGCACAATATTTATTCTTTAATGCCGATTGATCCTGGATTTCCACAACAATTATCTTTTGATCAGTTACCAAACAACCTGTTCCGCTGCGCACCCTCCGTTCTGTCTTTGCAGTGTAATTTAATAAAAAAGTGTGATTATAGAACTTATTTGAGATTTTTCCTTTTCTATTTATATGTGTTATTTACTTTTTTCTTTTTAAAATTACTTTACTTCACCCCTGTCACACATGAGTGAGGTGATATTTTCATTTATTTCGCACAGTGGGGTCAATTTCACACTCTTTCTTGTGCCTCATCCCTCCGCCAACGAGTCGCGGTCTCTCCATTTCCTCAGTTTATGGGTAAAAATTTGCGTGGAGCACCACACATTCCCACGCCAAGTTTGTTTTTTATAAATCCCAATTTTTGCTTCGGAAGCAGCGTACGCCTTCTTTTGTGCGAACGCCACATTTATACATGAGGCCCCTGGATCGGGCCCAAAAATCCAGATCGAGGCACCCCTAATAAGCATTGTGTCAAGTAACTCACTTGCCTAATTGGGCAAGTGGTCAAAAAGAATCAATTTTTTTTTACAGAGCTGATGATGGGAGTAGCTAAGGAGTAAGCCAGGGTGAAGTTAGGGATGGGACAATAATTGATATTATCGTGTATCGGAATAATAATTTCATCGTGGTGAATTTTCCTTATCAGGATAATCATGAATTGAGATAACCTTGAATAATCTCACATGAAGAATGTAAAAAAAAAGCTCTCTCACTGATGCACAGTCCTTTATTAGTTTTGTGATTTATTTTGAATGGTGTAAACCTGTCACCACGGCTGGAGGCTTGGTTTGCACATTGTATCCACCTCAAAAAACAAGTTAAATAAGATATGGGCAAATGTAACTGTACAACTATTCATTACTTAAATTACTATTCATCACTATTGACAAATATTTAGATGGTTATTGGGATAATATTAATAATCACAGTTATTATGGGCAGGATAATTGTGACATGAAATTTCGAGATCATCCTCTGCCTTAGTGAAATGAGATGGTGTAAGAGGGAAGTGAGATCTTTTTTTTTATTGTTTTTGTTTGTTTGTTTACCTGGGTCTCTTTTAGCTCTATTGGGCTATTCTTTCAAGAGCAAAAGTGCTGTGTGCTTCAGCTCACTCTCTGATCATCAGTACATCATGTTTTCTGTGATTACTTCATGATATAAGTTAGTTTTGTCATTTCTGTGTGTTCTCTGCAGCTCGTACATTGAAATTTGGCCGCCAGGCGGGTGCTGATGATGATGACGATTACTATGACGGAGCGTCGGGGTACGATTCCTACTGGAAAAACTTAGCATCTGGAGGCAGAGACCAACAGGAAGACTACGGAGAGGATGATGAGGAGGAAGAGGAGGATGATGAGGAAGATGAGGAGGAAGAGGAAGATGAGGAGGAGGAGGAGGAGGAGGAAGAAGAAGAGGATGAAGAGGGAAAGGCTGCTGATTCTTTGGCTGGTCTTAAACTGGATGGGACTGCTTAATCTCAGGGACTGGAGACACCTGGGCAGGCAGAGCAAATGGTCCTATAGATCCAAACGATCCTCAGCAGATGTTGACCTGTTACAAGTCAGACAAATACATACACAAGAAGAAGTCAAGAACATGGTTGAAATGTAAAGATGCAACCACATACGAAAAAGGAGAATAAATGTTTTTAAAAATTCAACAAGGTTTGAAGGAAAAAAGTAAACAAGATTACAAATCAGATGCCAGCGGTGATTACTTGACAGTTTTATGATACTGAGTGCTGTAGATACAGGGGTTTCTATATTTAGGTCAAGAGATGACTTCTGCCTTCTTGTGTTGTTACATTCAGGGCTGGATTGATGCACCAGGAGCCCATTGGGACCAAAATTAGATGTTAAACATTTGACTTATGTGAAGACACAATTTTATTAGGAAATATTCAACATGCATATTTTAATGCAGACTGAGTTGCAAAGTAGGAGCAGGTGCTGCCTCCTGAAGTGTTTTTCCCAACAGAAAATTAGCACTTAGGAGGTTAGTAAAAAAAAAGAAGAAGATGATGGAGAAAAAAAAAAGATTTTCTAAATGTTCCTCATCACAGAAACACAGGAATATGATCATGAGTAGGGAGGGGCAATGTGGGGTGAAAATGATATTGAGATATTTTCAGACTATATCTCGATACACGACAATATCCCTCTCTGATGTGACAAAAATGAAAACACAATATAAACACAATTCCATGTATGATCAGTAATCATTAGTAATGTAGAGAATGACTAAGTGGGTAAAGGCAAGTATAAAAACAAGCAGAACCACCAGGACTGACAAGTTGAGAAAATAACATCACTTCACTGTAACGCAGCCTTTAAAATCAGGAAAAAACACAATTTATTCCATATCACTACGCAATGATATCCAATATCAAGATGACATATAGTCTCATATCGTGATAATCAGCCCTAATCATGACTTTTAATTTATTTAACTTTGTTTCTGATGCTTTTTCCTTGTGTTCAGCATGAGGGATAGCTTTTAATACGACAGTACCCATAAGCCTTAGCAGCTGTAGCTGTGGCAAAGAAACTGATCTGAAGTACAAACAGAAATTGCAGTCTGCAGATTAAAAGGGGCACTTCAGTTGCCAGGCTTATCCAAACTTGACCCAGAATGCCAGCAGTCAGATAATTCATACAGAAATGCACCTTAGGTGTCTGAGTTACCTTCTCAGTTTGTGTTTTTTTAGATTTACATACTTGTACCTGTGGTAGTTTTTAATATAGTTGGTCATATTTGTCCTAGTGATGCAACCTGGAGAGATTCCTGGCCATCCATGCCTCATGTGGGACGTCGCATATCCCTGTGTTTGCAGAAAACAAGCTAGTCTTTCACTTCTGGCTCCCTGTGTGCCTGAAGTAACCCATACCATATGTGGTGGGTAATCCAGTGCTGGTCACAGCTTGAAATCAAAGTTATAAAAAAGGTGTCTTTACTGTGTGCTGAGTGTTAAACTGCAGGTTCTAATTGTGTTTAACCTGCTTCAGTGCAACACAGGCTGTCTACACAACTTGCAATATATGGCTTGGTCCTTGTAATCAGCTGGATATATTGAGACATATTTGTGTTAAATGTGACAAATAATAAAATACTATTTGAGTTTTCTTCGATATGGATTAATTAGTAATGAGTGCTGTTAATCCCTGCACTTAAAAAAAGCGCTCTCCACAAGTCGTCTGACACGCATTGGTTTTTTAACAGTGACGAATTGTAGGAGGCGTGATCAAGTTGAACGCAACTTGTTGGCTACGGCTCTTATATGAGTCGTCTGTGGAGTGGAGCGGCGCCTGGACTACACACACTCATACGTAGTGGAAATTATTTTGGACTCAGGTCAATGAGACAGAGGAGCTTTATTTTAGCAAATGAAACGCAAAAATGTGATCTTGGCCTGGTGCTCCGGTGGATAGGAGAGCAACTGCAGCCGCTGCGCAGATGACAGACCTCACGACGGTGATCCTCGTCCAGCCCACATGCCAAAGAAACCAAGCGGTAAAGTCTCTTCATGCGTCTCTCTCTCTCTCTGTGTGTGGTGAAGGAGTTGACAGTTTGTCATTTAACTACGCTTCCTTCACCTTTGGACTTGTAGTGCGAGTCTTAAGTTGTGCTTTTATTGAACTCCTAAATGTGTAAAACCTCTGACCGGCAGTCATATAAATTGCCAGCGCGCAACATCGGAATTGTGCCAACTTGGCGATCCGCTGCCGGTGAACCGTGCATCATTGTGACTATTTGGTTAAAGCCAAACACTACAGCGGTGCTGGCCCTGGTTGACTTTCACTTTCAGTTTGAAGAGACGACGTGATCTAAGGTTCAGCAAACCCCTCCTCCTGTTTGTTTTTAACTGAGGGCCTGTGACCACACTGACGAGGCTAACATTTGCTGGAGCCCCAGGCAAAAATTGGCTCTATTTATGTCATGAATAATGTGACACTAAAGAAACGGGCGAAATATACAGTTTTTGTGTGTTTGTTTGTTTGTTTGTTTGTTTTCGCTGAAATGAGAGCCCGTCCTTAAGATCTCTCCTGGGACATGGTCCATCTGAGGTAGGTCTTGTTAAATTTTAAAGCTGAGAGTGACTGAAAGAGAGAGGGCTTCTGAGGCTTCCATAGAGATCCAGAAGTCAGTCCTTGTCATTAATGTAATCTGTCTCGGAAAGGAAGATACAGTACAGTAAAGCTACTATTTGCTCTTGTAGATAATGATTTTGCATGTAAATTATTTCTTATCATACAAAAAAGACACATTGTTGTGAATCGTCACAACCTTTTGTGCAAAATCAGCATCAGACAAAAGTTATTACACCTAGCAGGATATTGTTATAAGTCTCACGGACATGTCAGGAGGGAATTTTTAAAATCATCACTGGCAGCTGCAACATTTACAAGTCAAGGCACTGGCTATACAATTCTTCTCCTGTGGTTTGATGCTGTGATAAAAATCAAGGTACATTCACAATGAACTGCTGATGGTTGCAGGTTCTTCCAGGAAATGGTGTGATCCAGAGATATGTGTGTTAAAGAAAGGAAGTCCATGACTGGACAAGACAAAGTGGTTTAATCAGACTTGAAGGGGAGAGTCTTAGGGAGCCTCAGCTCATGAAAGAATAACATCACCCTAGGGTGACCAGAGGTCTTGAAAATTCCTGATACCTGTCCTGAATCTGAATCCCGTTCTAATTTTCTCAAAAATTAGACCAAGCCATAATTTTGATTAGTTACAGCCTGATAAAACATTAAATAGCCTACTGATTGTTGTGAATCTCTTTTTGGTGCCACCCTGCAGCTAGCTCTGCATTGGCTGCTGCACTTTGCTCCTGTCATGAACTTTGGCTGCTGTTTTTTTTTTTTTGGCTGCACAGTAGTGTTGCACTAAGTGCTTCTGCGAGGGCAATGATGTGATGTTTAATCTTAAAAAGTCACCAAGGGAAATTGAAAATTGTTGCTGACATGGAGGCTGGTGCCCTGGGACCTGGAATATTTGTATTATATTTGGGATTGCTGGGTTGTTTGAGAGAACTTCAGATTGTTGGAAAACAACTTGGAACTTGTAAATAGGATTTTCTTTTAGTATTTGCTTACATTTATAATTCATATAAATTCATTTATTTCTAAAGTACTGGGGAGATAAACAATAACAGCTGCATCCCGAATACTTTTGCTACTTTATAAACTGAAACACTGTTTTGGTGTTTTTGACTTTTTTCAATTTAGACTTTTTTTTTCCCCCTAAAAATTGCATCAGAACAATAAAGACAAAACAGTGATGCACTATACATCATAATAATACAACAGTATGTTAAGTTGTCATATTTTTTAATTTGGACCCTATTTTATATGTTTTGATGTGCAAATGAAAATAAGGCGCACGTTCAAAAATACCAGAATTTTCCTTTGAGGGGGCCTTCTGCATAATGGATAACCTTTTTAACTCTGGATACTTATAGCTGATGCTTCGTAATGTAATACAGTATCCAGAATTCTGAATGAAAGCTTTTATAAGTAAAAGAAGCAAAAAACAGCCACTGAAGACAGCTGAACTGAAACATTTGGCTGCTGTGTATGTTTGTCATCATGTTTGAAAACAGAAAATAAAGAAAAGAAGACTACTCCTGGCTGAGGTGTAAGCCAAACCAGAGGGATACACCTCGTCCTTTTTACCAGAGGCATGACGCATGCACCATTTGTGATCAAATAGAATTTGAATTAGACTTTTTGATGAGACACTCAAACTATTCAGTGGCGTACTGTAACAAAGCACAGCTACAATGTTATCAGTAATTTACAGGAACACAAAAAGCACAGTGACCTGTACAGTTCGCACCCCAAACTCATTTCTTTTACTTTACAGTAAGTAAAGTCTAATCTAAAACGTTACCTGATTCACACCCTTAGAGTGTCTCCTAAATGTTCTGCATCACTGCACACTAGAGACCATCACTGCAGTTAATCAGGTTTCAGATTCTCAGAACAATGGTCATGTGCCCTGAAATTGCCAACATCAAACTTGGCAGATGCAAGGGCAGAGCGGTGGCCAAGTCCTGGTAGAAATCACAAAATAACCACAAAGAGACACAAAACACCTACAAAGAAATAGCATCTGTTTATTGATAATGTTTCAAATTTGCAGTTTATTTACTA
>JAQLOL010000019.1:3350354-3372147 GCA_029783665.1 Naso thynnoides
TTCACTATTGTTAGTTTGGCGGTTTTATGATGAGTTATAGATTTTTCCTGAGGTTGTCTGTTTGGTGTGAGCAACTGTCTCATGGCAACTGCTGAATTTTAAACTCTTAAGTTATTTTGAGAGATTATAATTTGTGCAGTCTTGTCTGCAATTTATCTAGTAAGGCTGATACAAAATCACTTTTTGAGGATAAGTCCTCTGAGAGGGTAAACATTTGGAGTGTGGCAGTCTGTTTAGGCAAGTACATAAACATGATCAACCCTTAAGATTACAGGAAAACTATTGTTTATAGGCTTATAAGCAGAACTCCTGGGCAAATACGCAAACTGTCTGTAAAGAGGTTTGAATGAATTTGAATGAATTTATAAACAGATTGAGATTAATCTAAGAGGTTTTTCAGGCGGAGGTATTACTTGACAATGTTTGCCGATATGTCCAAGAATAACAAAGGTGGTCTGAGTATTGCAACAGCTTGAGGCTAAGAGGGATAAAGGGATTGTTTGGAGGGAAGTTGTTGTGTCGACAGACTGTGTGGGAAAGTTGCCTTTTCGGTAAAAACGACAGGCGGAGTTTGTGGCGAACATTTGCAAGTTTATTTGCAGCAGGCAGAAAAAAAACACATCTGCTCTGGAACAGCTCTTAGTTAACACAGGCGTACTCTATATGCTGTTAACTCCCTCTAATGAGGGAAACAGGTCATAGCCCTGTGACCTCAGAACAACAGGGGCAGGGCAGTACAGACATACTTTGTTCTCAGTTATACATTTAACTTCAATTTCTTTCAAACACCCCAGAAGTGAGGGTGGGTGAAGGGTTTGGGGGCTGCCTCACCTTGTCAGAAAGGTTTTTGAGTGCATCTCTCAGTCCAGGGGTAGAGTGCTCCTGAGCAGCTTGGAGGAGTTGGTCCGCCAAGCTTGTGATGAGCGGCTGGAGGAGGCTCATGGTGCTGAGTACCTCCTGAGCTTTGGCTGTGTGCTCTGGAGAGTAGTAGATACACTGGTAGGCAGTGCTGAAGCTGCAGTGGAGAGAAAAAAATGTTAATTCAGACCTAAGAGATTCAAAAAGAACTGAGCCGCACTTGAGAAAAGGTTGAAGCCATACTGGTCTGAGGCTCATCATACGTTTGTTTAGATCATTGCTGATTTATTAGTGTCCACATGCTACTGTTGTTCGCTAAAACTAGCAGAGCAGAAGGAGAACATACTTGATATCAAACAAGTTCAAAGCTACACGCACAATGCACCTGGACCTGCAACATCTGGCAGAGAAAATTAACACAGACATCAAAGTTCCAAACACACTCAACTGTGTAAATGTTAACGTTAACATGTTTTGTGGTTAGACCACAAAAAGCAACTCATCTTCAACAATGACTGTTATTACAAAATAGCTTTTTCAAATAGGATTACTGCGACTGAACACATCAAATATATTATATGATTAGGATATTTTCAATGACGCACAAGCTGGACTGACAAATGCACAAATATAACCCTCTTTTCTGCTCTCTCTCTCGCTCTCCCTCTCTCTCTCTCTCTCTCTCTCTCTCTCCATATATATATATATATAGTATACAAACACACACAAACGTATATATGTATATATACATACATATATCGTAGTCATTATAGTATTGTAATATGTGTCATTGTATTTTATTTTGTTTCTTTTTTCTTTTGGAAGGCCCTTTGTGCTCTGTGATTGGCAAGTGCTTTTCAAACTAATTCTATCATCGTCTCTTTGTCTTACTTATTAAAATAACTTTTATAATATCTATTATTAAACCTTTGCAGGCAAAGCTTGCAAACACATCAACTCAGCGAAAAATGTCAAAGAATTACATTATTCAACTGTTTGAACCAAGTTGGGAAAAATGCAGCTGTTATCTACAGACCAAATAAAACAGACCACAGTTACCAGCCAGCAGTTAATAATGTTTACATTTGAAGGATGATGTAACTCACATTATTCAGAATTTCAGATACTCAAGTTATAGTGCTCTCAGACTTACATTTGCCACCATGTTATATGCCTCGGTGGTGTGTTCATAATGTTTCCACAATGGAACCAAAAGCAGCTACAAAATACTCATGATCATAAACTGCCTTTGAACATGAATGTGATTCTGAACAAATCTTTGCTCTTTAAGATGCTGTACTGACAACCTAGTTCATTCCAAGCTCAATAAAAATAAAAGATTGTTGAATAATATTCTAGGGCAATGCAAGATTTTTCAGGACATTTAAATTTTTCTCTCATTTTCCATGGATTTTACATAACTGGAAAATGAGACAACTTTTTCCTTGCTAGCAATTGCAACATATTGTATTAACCTTGCATCACAGCTGTAAGTCCCTGACAACATAGATGATACTAAACTCTGGATCTTCAAGGAAGGGGCAATATTTGTTACAGCAGTTTAAAAGCTTCACAACTTCTTTTTTCCTATTTGAACAAAAATGTCTTACAGGGTGATTGATTATTAATTTCCAATGTCAAGTGGTTATTCACTACGTTGAGATCAAGCAGTGATATACAATGACAAATAACGGGTTTTGAAGGACTATAAATGTTACACTATGCTGCACTCATTTTCTGAGCTAATGTTATTATGTGTTGCTCCATTCGCTGCGTTGAAAACACACGGTGACACTTTCCAGGTAATCAGCCTGACCTGCCAAATTACACCTGCAGTCCAATTTCGACCCTTTTTTTATTTTATGAATAATTAATCCCTTCCTCATTTCTAGGGAGCTATTTAATCTCAGACAAAAACACATTTTGTCAGTTTCTAGGTTCGGGGCAAATCACTCCAATCAAACATTCTCCTCGGGTGAAGTTCCAGTGACTTTCAATAAGGCTCTGCTGACTTCCTGTCATCACACGTAGCGTGGAGCAAGGCAGTCACTTCATCCCTCCCAGCTAGTTTAGAGTCAGCTCTGCAAGCCTCTATGTAGGCCAGACCCCAGAGCCAGATCCCGAGGCATAATTGACATAAGAAAGAGAGAGGGAGAGAGAGAGAGAGAGAGAGAGGGAGGGAGGGAGGGAGGGAGGAAAGTAGGGGCACATACAAAAAACTGGCATAATATAGTATTCACTGCAGCACACTTAATATTTTTGCAGCGAGGAAGATAGAGTGTTTCTTTAAAAGTCACCCTGTCTGGAACAGAACTACCTCATGTATCAATGAGTGTGAAAATCTGAAGGCCTTAAAAAAATAGGCATACAGTAGTCAGCACTGGCCACTGACTAAGTCTTCGACTGGTTAACTTTAAAATCTTGGCCTTGTCATTACAACTAATGAGCCCCCTGGAGAACTACCACCCACAAGCTCAAAGCTAATCAAAGGAATCAGTAAGTGAGAGAGGCACACACTGGGCAAACAGTGGGAAATACTCATGCACCGCCAGCACCTTTTCACTTGCACAATTCTGTAATGCCCACTTTTGTAACCATACCTTCAAATGCCAAGATTACAGCTACAGAAAGGAACATAATTGAATAATCTACTGCAACTAAGTTAAATCTGTAAAAGCCTTTTATCCCCCATGAGCTTAAACTCGTCTTATTACATTATGCAGAACTAAAAAGAAAAAATCCTACTGGAGTGCAAGCATAGAGATACTCCAAAGAGGCAAAGAAGAAAGTTGTTGGAAGAAGACAATTGCTTCTGTGACTGAGATTCAATAACAGCCCTGTTGACTCATAAGTACAAATCCATTCCCATTAGGGAGCCTATGGAGACAATAATGAATGTTGGGACCTGCCACCTGATGCTAGAGGACAGAATTGATCCCCTCTAAGGCTGGCTAAGGCAAGGAACTGTAATTGCCTCATCAGCATTGCTGTCAATCCAAACAGGTCTACAGCATGCCATGCAAAGTTAAAATAGCAGGAATCGGGAAAGGAAACTTGATGAAAGGTCAAAGGGTGAGTCGTACATGAGGGTCTGATTATCATTTCAACCCTTTGGTTTGTCTTTCCTCCCTGATCCGATTTTAAATAACGGTGCCAATAAAAGCTGATGCGGATGCTAAAATATGCAACATAATCCAATGCAAAAGCATACCTTTGTGTATCTTATTTTACTTATCTACTGTTGAATATGTATCAGAGAGGTGGTGATTGATCCCTTAGGTAAAGTCTCAGGCCATAGTCAGAGTCACAGTTGTCACTGAAGTGCAGGATATATTCATAAGTGAAGACAACAGCAAAAAATCCACCCACCTGTCCAGGCTTTACGTTGGCGAGGCTTAGCCTCAAGTGGACTTACAGCACACCTGAACTCTTAAAAAAACCCATTCTCCAAAATCCTTTACTTTTGATTAAAGGAGCTACCACAGAAATTAATTTCAATCAAATTTGATGAAACTGTTTGGAATTTTTGATATCAATAGTATTCTTTTGCTTTATAGAGCTGTTTTATCTGTAATGATCTGAAACAAAGTTGAAAATCACCACTAAAATGCAAAGAAAAGGCTAGATTGCTCTTTGTACATTAGTTTATAAGGTGTTAGCTGATAGAGGTAGTGCTGGGAAAATTTACATGAGGTGCTGCTTTGTTTGTACAATCACCTTATTCATATTAGAAATGTTTTTTGATGTTCATAACGTGAATGTGAATCACTTGATCAGCAACTACAAATGTAACCATTCAGGTCTGCATGCTGCTAATGAATATTTACGTGTATGTCCACAGACCTAAGAGACTCATTAGATCACGTTTTCAGCACAGAGCTCTTCAACTGAACTGGTTTTCTTGTTTATTTTCCCCTAAAGGCACAAACTACGGTTAAAACACTGATTGAGAAGGTTGTCGTTTAGGTGTTTAAAACCACAGTGATGCAAAAGTTCAAATTCACTGTGCCACGATGTAAATTAAGGGAAATGAAACTCAAGATTTCCTGCATGTTAAAAAATCTTGATACATATACAGAAATACTCAGAGTAGAGCTCTCTAGTGTGCTCACATAATTATCTCAGATAGGAGCATTACAAGATGAAGAAAGCCTTAACTGTGCATATTCCATGACACAGTGCATAAAAATTATGTATTCCAGCTCCTTATTCTTCTGGTTTTAATAGTGATCAGCATGCAGTGCAAGGTGAGGGACATGGTGATTCAGTGGTTAGCACTGTCACCTCATAGCAAGAAGGTCCTAAAAAATAGTTTCCCTGTTGGGGCAAGACTTTTCTGTGTGGAGTTTGCATGTTCTCCTCATGTTTTTGTTCGCTATATACTGTATATGTGACAAATAAAGTTTATTTTTAAATCTTTTTATTAAAATCTTCATGAAAAAGATATATGTACAAATAACAAGACAACAACATAAAGTATGTGCTAGGACAGCTGCGCACTGTGACACACTTCATCCTTCCAAAGTTTCAGATTCTTTTTAATTTGAAGTTATAAATTTGCAGTACAGACTAGCAGACGTGTAACTTCATGTGTCAGATACACACAGCTTTGCAATGCAGGCAGTGCACAGTGGAGACTGTACCGTTCTCAAGACACACGCAGTAAAGGCTGACCTGTGTCTGTACAGCCTGATGTGGGAAAGTGGAACGAAATCATGACTGGTCCTGTAACTGTGGTGGTTAAATTTAGGAATAATGTGAACAAAAAAAAGTTATAATAATCCACATTCACTGTATTTGTGACTCACATCCACCCTCATTTCAGTACTATTTAGTTTACATTGTCATGTAAAGGCCTAATTTAAAGGCCTGTTAGGCAGCAGTGGCATTACTAGATCATGTAAGCTAATTGAATATTTCCCATTGCAAATGATCCGTGCATCACAACGTGAAACAACAGAGACAGCTGGATGTTCTCTCAAGAAGTTAATTCGTCTGGCTAGATATTTAGGCTGGACTACATTTGCACTTGCAACTCTTCCCCTCCTATGAGAGGATATTAGTTTCCGCTTAGGTGAAGCTCTCGCAGACTCCATTACATGACGTCAGTACATCATTGTGGGTAGAGCAATGCTTTTAGAAGGAATTGCTGTCGGACTCTAACACACTCACTGACAATATATGATAATGGATTCTTCTTAAACCCACCTCATTTCCATGTGCACTTTGAGTACGCCACGTGCCTCCAGCCATAAAAATACCCAATGTGTGCTGCCACTCCCCATGCACAATACGCACAGTGCCCTTTGACTCATGAAATAATTGCCCTTCATCTGCTTATAATTAAAGTAACACAAAAAACTGCATGGATCTCCAGGAAAAAGGATCCATCTACACGCTCATACATTTGTACTTATACTTCATCAGGTAATGAATCTAAAGCTATTTTTACACCAAAATTAGTTCATACAACGCAGGTTTAATCGACACAAACACTTCAAATAAACAATTGACTACTTTTCCATTGGCAGTAGGAGAGTTTGCATGTTGTTGTTTTTTTCTTTTTTCTTGAGTGTCAAGTTCAACTTTAAGAACACGTGAAAAAAATGGTAACAATAGAAAGCAGCGGGGAGGTCATTGACAGTGTTAGGCCTTCTGCTTTTTTATACCTTCTATTTCAGTATCTTTTTCTCTCAACTCAACTCCTACTGCAGGACTTTTGAGTGGTGCTTGAACGAGACTTAATGTGCAATATATTGTTCCATTAGGCAGTATCTCTCAGTGCCAGTAACCTGTCTCCTCTTTTCCTTTTGTCCTGGAATCTGAGCTCTCTCATCTTGCTGTCCTGCCAGTTTTGCATCTTGCATGATACAAAGGACAAAGTTTGATATCAGACTGTGAAAAGCAATACTTCATGTCCAAATTCATCATGCATTAAAGCATCCCCCCCACATCTTGGGTGTCATGTTTTTATAACTGTCGACTGGAGGAGGAGCCGATAAATACCCATGACTACTGCAAAGTCATGTGACCGAGGAATGAATGCTGATGTTACCGATTCCAACTGCAAAAAAATAACAGATTTTAGTGGATTTTATTGTCCAGTGTGAAAGAAGTAATGGAGGAGACTCATGCTAAACTAACAGATAACTAAAAACCAGCAGCTTTGTCTAGACTTAACTTTCTTCTTGATTCTTGATTCCCCCAAGTGATCAATAGGAACTTATTATAATAGTATTGAGAGATAGAAAACTGCTGGGCCCAGTGGCCTAATTAAGCCAGCATCTCCAGCGGATGGCTAATTAATAGAGGAGAGGACATAAATGAAGAGTTTGTGGCCTGCTGTTGACAGCCAGCGGGAGTCAAATGCAGCGACGTCAGCAGAGAGCCATGCAGCACTCCAGGTGACTGCCAAAGCCTCCTTCATCATTTAGACAGCAAGCCCTAATCACAGTTCTCACACCAGGCCACTGCCACAGTGTAAATATAGTCTGCTTTAGACACATGCAGGAAAATCTGATCTCAGACCAGTTTCTTTTAACTGCCAAACTCCATCTGCTGCTGAAACCTCCACTGGGCACTGATCCCACATCAGTTTTCAGAATAACAGCCAAAGTTTTCCTCAGTGATTTAGACAGAAGCTAGAAACCCTGATCTGAGACCAGACAGACCTCAAGGCTACTGCCAACGTCTCTCTCCATTGCAAATGAAACCTGAGGCAGGCTGACTCCAGAGCAGGCAAAGAACTAACAAGCTGCTGTTCATCAGCATGCAGTCCCAGCCGCAGCCAGAATCCTGTCTCTCAACACACAGAGGAAGTTATTTTGCTGGACAACATGTTGCTAGTCGCATCAAATTTGAACACTGGCCCCAAGAGACTCTATTAAGTGTGTGCCATTTAGTTTCAACCACTCTGTGTGGCCCAGAAATGCGTCTTTTGGCTGTTCTGCTTGACCAGGAGGCCTTGTGGAATGACAGCACTTCGTTCCTCTCTGTTACAGCAGACAGATTTCAGACACATGTAGAGAGGAGCTCCACTGCACAGCTTCTGCACCAACTAAGTACTGCCTTACAAACAGGGCTTCGGCTAATATGCCACTGAAAAACTGTACAGTGTAAAAACTGTACACAAGTCAAAACCATAGACTACTGTACGGCACAGGTGCATACACACCATCAGTCCAGGCAGGAACACTCAGGTTAAAAAAAACCTGAGTTTAAAAAAAAAGGAAGAAGAAGAAAAAAAAAATAAAAAGGGTGTCGTCGTTATGCAGACTAGCTGAATAATTCAAAAGAGGCTGTTAATGAAGGATTAGGCCACCTCAGCAAATCCACAGCTCCGTCTACAGGGTTCAATTAAAAACGGATAAAAATCCAGTGACTTTTAAAACAGCCATTTAAGTGGGACTGCATGCATTAATGAAAGATAAATGCTCTTGCCCTGTGTGTACATGTGCAGGGTTTCTGGAGGAATACTAAGTGTAGCTATTGATTAAAACTCTTTCCTGGCTCATCCTGAGAGACAAACTACATTGCATACTCTAGTCATTGCCAAGTTTGGCCAATGCAGGTTTTTAATGGATCCAGAAAGAACCCCCCTCCCTCTTTTCTGGTGTCCAGGGAACAAAGACGAATAGCTCTTTTATTGCCCTTCTAGTAACACCTCTGTGCTCAGGTTCTTCAATCCTTTTCCATCTTCTATTTGATGAATTAATATCCCCATGAATAGCCAACTCTTACATCTCGACAATTGTTCCCTTTTTAATCAAATGTGATTACAAAAGGCTGCTTCTGAAAGGCTAAAGAGACATACTGGGAGAAGTATAATGAGTGAGGGCCTGTGCGTGTGCACACACGTGTCTTTGCTCAAATAAGATGACTTTCCCAACAATTATGTGACTCTCAACTGGAGATGCACACATGACTGGAATTACACATTCACACACACACACACACAGCAAAAAATACTCATCTGGTCCTTCAAGGCTACGTATTTAGTTAGTAAGACACATCCATGATAAAAGCAAATTAAACAATGAAATAATGAACATTCTGCATTCAAGGTAAACATGCACCTTAATTAAAACGGCCACAGTGGAGATTCTGCAAAATGGACAATATTGCTATTTCTGACAATGACTGACAAATGACTGCATTCCAGGTCAAACACGGATAAGGCTCAGTCAGGCCGTAGTCAGTTAGTCAGGTGGAAAATTGGAAAATTTAAGCTACAGTGAGTCATTAGCTAAGTCAAATATGAAACAAAAAGCTCCATCTCCCTGGAGAATTCCCTCTGAAGTCTAATCTCTCATTCAAAGGGAATGATTTCACTTCAGTGGCTGCTCGAAAATACGTTAACCTTATCACAGTTCACGCTAGCTGATAAAACTGACCATCTTCAGCAATGTCACATGTGCACTTCAGCGTAAAGAAGTTCTTTATTTTTTTATTATCAGCTCAGGCCCACACTATTTTTCCATCAACTTATCCATTTCATACCCACACCTCAACCCTCTCCATCTTGCTTCTCTTCCCCTCTTTCTTGAGCTGCAAACTCTGTAACTAATTGGATCTGGCATGGTCTGTAATGACTTTGCACTCTATGGGGAGCTTTGGGAAAAATCACCCTTCATTTCTTCTGGCATCACTCAAGTGACCACATACTGAACTCCAGTGACATATACCTCCACTCTGCATCCAATGGGCAGACAGCAAAATTTACAGGATACTGCTGATGATCTCCAGCTTGCGGAAGCGATATAGAAATGTTGTCTCAGTGCAGCTGTAGTCATTCTATGTGAGCATATATTTATGTTTGCATCTGTGTGTGTAAAATCGTAGTAGCAAGGTCTCATTTATTCAGTCAACCCTGCGTGCTTGTGCAGCCAGTGGTTTCGGTCAGTAAAGGAAACACACAAGACATATTTTTCCCATCAAGCAATCAAGCAGAAAGTTGGTTCGCAGCCACAGACTGAACTCAATCTAAAATAAAACTCGATCTGAGAAGCTTGCTGTTTGTCAGAGAGAACAACTCACAATACATCACCAGTTTGAGCACCGTCTGAGCAGAACCGATATGTTACTCTGTCTTCTTGTGCATAAGTTTTTGTTAGTGGAGTGCAGTTTTTCAGTTAAGAACTCAGCCCTTTGCGAAATATTTAGATGTAATAATGGTTGATTGTTGCAGTGCTTGCTGTTGACTCAACTGCCAGTCACTGATTGCTGTACACGTCATACTTTTTGTAGTAACAATATTAATTAGAAACATATTCTTTTTAGAATTTAAGCACATTTTAAGAGTGAGCCCCAGGCGGCAGCTGGGGAAGTTGTAGAAAAATGAACATGCAAAGTGTGTATGGAATGTTTTCCAATGTGCCTGCTGCCTCCAGTCAAATTGAGCTGTCAAACATTGTGGAGTTTCAGTCTAAATTCAGTACTGCTTGGCAGTAAGTACATAGGTCTTGGAAAATCAAGTCCTCAGGCCAGGACACATTTCTTTGTCACAATCAATTATGCCCAAGGTAAATTCTTTTGTCAATACAAGCCTGTTCCCACCACAGCAGGTGTCCTGTATTAAATTGCCCATGCTTCCTTGAAACACCATGGTGTTCCTGTTTGCAAGGTGCTTTTTTTCCCTACCTCTTTTTCTCCGCTTCATATCTGCTGAGGAGACGCTGTAGACCTCCACACTTAAAGCCTTGAAAGTGGGCTGCAGGGGCACCAACAGTGACGATGTCATAGAAAGCATCTGTAAAATGAAGAAAAATACTTTTATAGGATTAAAACCGTGGCATGTGTGCACTTTGGAAAAGAAAGCACTTTGACATTGAGAGAAGAAACATGGGGTTCAGAAAAAAATAATCATTCCAGTTAAAGAGTGTTGATTAATTCTGAATATGCTTCATCTTAATTTTGAGTTTGAATTTTGCAAAATATCCCACACAATGGGAACTGTTATATAAACAGTTAATGGTACCTGACAATGATTTATTCAGTATTTATGAGTATCCAATGCAGCTGTTTCAGTGAATTAGATCATAATAAAATGTCAAAGTTACATGGTGAGGTACCTGCAAGGTTTGTTATCTTTTGTAACCCGTGCACATCTTATTATTGTTTGAGCCCACACAATATTTATGCACACAAAAGAAACATGACATTATTCTGCACTCTGCCTGCAAATCTGCTTTTGGGTGCGCATATTTCAGATTGATTTATGTTGTGTCTAAATCACTCTATTACAAGTCATCTTTCCACAACCATCATTCAATCTTAATGTAGTGATGATCCAATGTTGAACCAGAAGGACGGGCAATGTCGCAGCGCCTCATTACAATTTGCACACCACCGTCAAAAGTAAATAAACACTTCACAGACGGCTAGCTGGGCACAGAGGTGCTTACAACAGGCTTGTTTCAAATGAGTAATGGATGAGTTTTGCAATTAAATCAGTAAAGAAGAAAAAAAACAGGAAGCAGGGAGAGGGGTTGGACAGGGGTTTGTGGGGTTGAATATTTTGGCGTTGTTGACTGCCGGGTCAGTTAATGAACACCCCTGGGAAAGCAACAGTGCACAACTCTGACCATAGCAAAACACAGCTTTAAAAATGGTTGAAAATAGAAATTAATGTCACAAAACAGTTCCAAGTGGTGCGAAAGAGACGTGAATGACAGTACGGCCAAAAGTTGGGACTTTGCTTCTACCCACTGCTTCTTCAATTAATTATCCTTGTGTCCTGCCATAGGGCTCCCTGCCCACCACACGTTTGGCCCCTGGAGCTCTAAGATGTCCAAGTTCTCTTAATTGGATTTCCTACAGCAGAAGTACACTGAGATACAATGGGGGGTTTCAGAACATCAAGTACAATGTCCAATTTGCACTTGATTTTCCTGCTCTCCTTCTTCTTCTCATATTATCCTTTTACCAATAAACCAACAAAAGAACAAGCTGTTTAAATAGTAAAAAGACAGTAGCTTTTTAAAACAGGTCGTTGGCTGTAGCAGGCAGGGTGAGTGGTTATAATTCATAGATGGTGCATTACACAATCCTATTTAACAATGAAAGAGTGTCCTTTTACTTGACCCAAATGAGTCCTGAGCAATGCTTTTGAGTGCAGATTTGCCAAGCTAAAATCTTTGGACTGGAAATATTTGACTTTTGTCATTTTTAAGACGGAAAATAGCCATTTTTAACAAAACAAATGAATACTGTTTTGAGTTCAAAGTGTTTTTATCCCCCGATTTTCTCTTCTTGCTGGATCATAATAGACAAGATAAAAATAAAATAGTTATTGTATCATGCAGTAGATTGCATAGCCATGCTCAATAAAAACATCTCTTCAGAAAATTAAATAGAGCAATAGAGCCACTGAAAACTGTTAATACTTAACAGTTATGACTGAGACACAGTTCCATGGTAACTCCACAGAAACTCCATTAGGAACAGGTTTCTATGTTTCCTGAGTCCGACTAGTTGCAGTCATTTTTTCAACGTGTTTGCCCATTTAAATTGAACAAAACATGTAATGTATTAGTGTATTGCTGTGATATATGGTTATTAATATAAGAATAAACCAAAAGGTAGCATGAAATTCAGAATGAATGGCCATTCTGTTACAATCTTCTTGCTAGTTGATATGTGTGTTTGGTGGCTTTAATCTTTGCCAAACCATTTGTGTTAGAAAGCCCTTTCAGTTCACCCCAACATTACCTGAGCCAGCTCTCACACAAGGTCAGCAGATTTCATGATAAAATTTCTGATATAGAACATAATACAACTCAGTTCCCAGTTTATTTGGTACACCTTGCAGAAATTTATGCAAACTGATACAAAAGCTATAAACAGCTATAAATCCAACCTTCATGAAGGTTAAAGGTTCAGCTTTTGTTGTTCAATGGAGCCACTGATTTAACTGTACGGTCATTTCAGAGGAAGCGACGTGTGTTGCTGCTGAAGTGTATAGCATTATACAGAGTGGTACCTCTGTTATTTAGCCTTCACTCACTAATGAAAATAGGGTTTTACTCAAAGAATTTATAATATCAAGGGTTTGCAAGGTGGAAGCCAGTGAGGGATCATGTCTTTTTTTACAGAACTTGGAGCACCTGAGAGGGTCAGGATGAATATTCAAAAATTCTGTCCGTGTTTGGGCAATTAATGAAAAAGTGGCAGTGTATATATATATTTGGTACATTTTTCCCTCTATTGAATAAATGATGGTTAAGATACAGACAGAAAGCATATGCAGAGAATGAATACAAACAGGTAGCAAAGGTCTCTGGACAGAGTCAAGTGGGGGTGTTGCGCCTGCACTAGACATACAGTGAATATCAACTACTATACCATCAGGATGCCCCCCATGTCCTTCTACTTTAAGATAGCTAAAAAAAACAAAAAAACCCTTTTTTTAAAAAATATCAGAAATATATTTAAATATCTAGAGAATCTACTTTGAATGTCATTCTGCCACAGTGCCGACTTAAAATACCGTGTGCAATTAATGTAGATTACCCAGATGTTTAATTAACATCATGAAGCCAATGGGAGCACTGTGTGTATCCTGCAGGATAGTGAAACTCCTGGGTATACAGTATTTAGTGGAGAGTTCATGCACAGATATATCAGCTTAAGCACGACTGCCTGGAAGTCAGTCAAGGTGTAAAGTAATTATCACAGTGTCTATCAATCAATTGACAAACTCCTCTGAGTCTTGTTTCATCCAACTTTTCCTCTCTTTTTTTCTGCTTCGATAGTGTGAGAGACAGTTGCCAGGTTGTATGACAGCTTGATTTTACTTATTTTATCTTTCTTCCCTTGTGTCTTTCCTGACAGAACCGCAGTGTATGTCAAGGTTTGTCTCTCTTTAACTTTCCATCAATCACCAGTATGTAGTTGAAATGGAGCCCACTCACAGATAGTGAGGCAGCAGTCAGTCACTTTAATGCACTGAGAACATTCCAGGGCAATAACAGGCTGTGCCAGCTAGAGAGCAGCGGTGGAGGACACAGTCTTTCTCTCTGGAGAAATGCAAAGGGCTTAATTAATGTTTTGTCTATCTTTCTCAGGCCAAGTTAATTCTCACCTTTCAGCCTGGGTGATGACCTAGAACTACCCTGTCTAAGCCCTCTGAGTATCTCTGACAGATGGAGAAGTCAGGCACAGAATCACGACAGTAGGTGACAACCACAGCAGCTTATGGAAATATGTGTCATATGAATTAAATCACCCTTCCACACTGAAAACTCTCTGGTCAAATAGCTATTGTACCAAGTTATTTTTGAGCAAGTTTCTAAAAATAAAAAAAGCCTTTAATTAATGAATATTTTAGTATTTCCAATGCATGAAGTGACAGTGGAAAAACAATGTGACACTGAAAATATGTAATGAAAAGGGTTGAAAAGGTTATTTTGGAAATTGAATAGGTTATAGATTACCAGTTGCTATAATAAAAATGTAATAAGTAACATAACAATTTCAATCACTTCATCAATGTAATGTAACTTGTTACATTTATTTACTTTTTGATTACTTTTCTAAATTTCTAATGATGATCAGTTGTGGGGCGCTGCAAATTCAAACAAGAGAACCAATTAAAAGCATCAGAATAACATCAAACCTTACTAAACTGCTTTGACTGGAAATGGCAAAAGAAGGCATTATGCACATCTAAACATGCAAAGCAACAAATATTATTCAAAATATAGCCTAAGCTTTTCATAAAAAATAATCAGGTGTAACTCCCTTTGTAATCATCAACATTTTTAAAAGTAACTAATTTAATTACACACTCTTTCTCAGTAACTGTAACTGATTACAATTACATTCACTTTGTAATTAAAATCCTTAAATTCATTACATGTAACTAGTTAATCACCAACACTGGTCATGAAGCTAACAAAGACCAAAAAATAGAGAGTAAAAGTAGAAATAGAGCAAATACCAGCCTCCAAATCAGTAATGCTACAGAGTAACTGTTGGAAACAACTGTTTCATCATATCAACTAAAAAGCTGTTGATATGTCAGTGTTGTTTTCACAGCTTGTTTTCACTGACCCCATATAGCCAAAAAGACAATTACTGCAGGTTGAAGTATCAGCTGTAATAACAGGTCTAACACAAGATGAAGGCAGCAGCGTGATACCTGTTTTTCTAGGGCACGTCACCCTCATCCTCTGGGTGTGCAAGTTTATTGGGATGAACTCCAGCGATTTCTGGGCTTTGCAGCAGCTTGGCTTGAATGAACGACCTGAAAAAACACAGACACATGTCTAATTAAACATAATTCAGTTGGTGGAGGTTTTAAATATGAAAAGCATCTTGTTATGGAAAAGCCTTACTGTCTGCTACAGCTATGCTAAGATCTGTCTAAAATGCTTTATATGGCTTTTGTCTTTATAACCTTGTTTATGTGCTTAAGGTGGCAAAGGAGATAGATTGGCAAACATTACACAGTAAATACGCTAAATATCTGAATGTTCTCTTTGATGATCCAATGAAAAAAACCTTTTGAAACTGAATCATTTGACATTTATTTAATGAACAACTGAGTGACAAAAGGAAACACATTACAACAAATTAATATCCATTTAAATTAGAGTTTGCATCAAAAGTAACTCGGGCATGGATTTAATCATCAATTGTGCGTATGTGGAGGTTTTCCCAACTTAATTGACACAGTATTCAAAGTGTTTGAAAAGATGATGAAATCCAGTGACAAGTTTCATTTATCTCCTGTGATTGGTTACCTAATATGCATGCTGTCAGAAGACCTCACAAACAAAGTTAACAACCAAATTTTTAAATGAATAAAACTTAGATTTCCTGACAAGGTATAACTGTAATCACAAATGTACAGTGCTCAAAGTACGCACAAAATCCTGTTAAAACAAAAAGCAACTACAGCAGTTTTTTGCTTGGCTCTGTGTGGTGATTTTAATGTATTTTTTTTAATTTAAAGAGAATTTATCAGAGATCAACAAGCATCTTCTTTTTTTAGAAACTCTTTATGCCCTTTGCAGTCACTTTTGCCATTTTCTGCCAAACGATACGCTTTGTGGATTATTTTAAATCCAAAATCACAATCTGACACTCCAAGTAGGCTGCACAAATCTCAAATGTAAAAATATGGTTGATGAGCTTCTTTGAGATGAAGTAAAGCTTTCAAGAACAATTGCGCAACATTGGCAATTTGAAAGAACTGTGATGTTTGCCGGTAAAAAGGAAGCTATCCAGAAAGTACAGAAGACCAAACAGGGAAATAAACACATTCATATCACAGTTTCATAATCTTGCTGTTTATCTAAACTTTTAATTAAATTCTCTTTCAAGACACCTATCTTTGACTTTCCTATCGGAGACATGAAGCTTAGCAACAAAACCAGTAAAAAAAACTGCTCCAGTGAAAGCCGCATGTTTTCCAGCTTATGCACATTATTTTATTGTAGATTTCACAGAGAAAATCGATGGTCTGAATGTTGAACATATCGTTGTACAGTCCCTGATTAATTCAAATTGTGATCTGGCAGTTACCATAAATTAGTGTCAAGTCATCAATTAGTGTTCTTTTATTTCAAGATTGTCTTTTCATTAGACGTGAACTATTTTAGTAACTAACTATACCTGTCAGACACAGCGCTGCATAAGGCCATGATGAAAGTGTGGTAGTTTTACGTTATATTTCAGTATTTTTGCCTTTGTTTTCTTTACATCTCAATGCCTGTCTATGAGATTTTTCTTTTGTTTTTGACCTTATCTCTTGTGATATGTAGTTGACCATGCTGTGATCACAGAAATCATTTGACAAGCCATTGCTGTGACTTCTTTTCCTTGAATTGTCCAATGATAAAGTTAAAATCTTTTGTTACAGTAGTTTTATTGTTTTTTGGCTTATCACAATATCTGCCTGGTATGTCTCATTTTTCTTTTTTTTTTTTTAGACCTGTGCTTCCTGATGTGAGAAACATTTCTAAAAAAAAAACCACTTTTAACTATAGAAAATGACTTCCTCATCAGGAAAGAACATTCTGCTGTTGTTTACACATTCAGTGATTGTCAGTTTGTGGTGAAACTGGTCGATTTTTTAATAGATTCAATGTGGTCCAGTGTGAGAACGTGGAGCAGAGTGTCTTCCTCATACTGTGGCACATTATGCACGTTTATTTCAGCATATTGACATGAAAAAGCATTGGACTGTCCTGCTCTTCTGTATAACATGTGTCATAACTCTAATTTTTTCACACTCTGTCCCGTCCCGTTCATTTACTCTGGAGCCAACTGACCAGTATGCACCACTCAAGCCTCAGTGCTACAGAGGGTGTAATTCACATTGAACCAAGGTGAGAAAACCTGTTTTTAACACCATTTGACAGGTTGGCCAGACATGAAAACTAATCCACTGCTCCTCCATTATTGCATATAATGCTAAAAACTGCTGACCCACTCAAGCTTAAGTGTGTTACCTCAGAAATGGATAACACACATTTGGCACTGACGTGGCGTATTCTTATTAAGCATTGGGAGATGGTAACAGATTTGCTGCAACTTATCAAAGTGCAAATCTAAACAGATGCCATTTCCAACCACTGCAGCATCTGGAGGTTCAGTAACAGGTGCAGTCCAGGAGCTGACTGCCTAATAAAACAGATGAATACACACATACCGTGACCACAGACTGAAACTAAAACTGAGGGCATATTTCTTCAACACAATTTTCTCAGTAAATCTGAAATTAAATGCATCAGTACCAGAGAAACATCTGACGGTCAGTACCTCTAAAGCACTGAGTATTCCTTTGTTAAAGATACTATATTAAATATTATAGCACAAATTACAGCATAATTCCCTGAAATGCTTATACTTTACATGTGGTCAGTGTGCTTCAAATTACATGACCCAGTCTTACTTAGTATGTCACCACTGAAAGTGCAATGTTTTTAATGTACAGGTCTCATATAGTCAAGCAGTTAGCATTCTTGGTTTTCACTCAGGAAGTTTAGGTTCAACTCTTAGTATCTTTCATTGTGCTGCCATACACTTTTAAACTTCCAAATCATAATTTGAAATAGACATCAATGCTAGACATACAGCACACAGTACTAATGTTACATACAGTACCTTTAAAGATTAAACTTCCGAAATGAACAGTGGGGACATTTCCCATTCAGTGGTCAATATATCATTAAAATGTTTATCTATGAAATAAAAAAGGAGGAAAATCTAGTTTCAGGAATTTTGACAATGGCATATTTATGAGCTTAACTAAATTACAGTGCATGGACTAACTAAGTAACTTTGTAAACTGCGTGAGAAAAGTATGGTGTACTGTGCCATTGTGAGAAAATATGTTATGAAACTATGGAACACTCATTAAAGAAAATGGTTAATTTCAGTGATTTAATACAGTGTATTTATACACACAAGACAGTGAACATGAACAACAGCAAAATAAAATGACTGACACTAACAGACACAGACAACACTGACAGTAGCGATAAAGACGAATCCAGATACTTTACTTGACATTGAAGTGCAGGACTAAGAGATACTAACATTCAATCTGTAGCCAAACGATTTCACACAGTGCTGATGGAGCTTGTCACCAGATAAGTGTCTCTGTATTTCACAGTATACCAGAGTTTTTAAATCTTGAGTTGGTCATGACTTCTCTACAGTCACATCAGCATGGATGTCTTTTAAGAAAACCACTAACAAATGCTTTGCTAAATACTAATACCACAGGCAATATTTTACTACAAGTAAAAGTCTTGCTTAAGTATGTCAGTATTATCAGCAAAATTGTATTACAGAGGCCATATTACACTAATTTTTTGGGTTCATATTTTTTTCTTGGTTACTTCTAGAGCAGGTTTATATGCTTCGATGCTCAGAAAACTCATCTGTTTTCTCATATAGCTGACTGCAGCAGCCCTGTTTTTTCCAGGATTTTGCCTCTGTCTGAGATGCTCCGTTTTAGCTCCAGCCCGCCTCTAAAGGCTTACTCTGCTCTGATTGGCCAGTTTAAACACACACCTTCCAGATTAACCTATAGAGAAGCCCAGCGCACTGTGACACACTAGTGGTCTGAGATCTAAAAAAACTGATGAGAATGGAGCGTTCAGAGCCACTAGAAACAGCCCACAGGGATTACTGCTACATACCCTCACCTCATTATTTCAAACTTTGGCATCGTTTAAAATGACAGTCTGACTTTGTTACATCATTTATAGGTTGAAATAGACAGAAAAGCACAATATGTCCCCTTTAAATAAATAATATTAAAATGTAATTGTATTCTTTGTGCAGTAAAATGGTCCCTGTCAGTGTATGTTACATTTTACTGCTGTAAATGTTTAAGTTTGAGCTCATTTTTACTACTTAAATACTGTCGGGTAGTTTAATCAAAACATCAGATTTAGATCATCATATTATTTACCATTCTGTGAGAAACTCATGTCACAAAACACATAAAAGTCAACTTTCTCCAAAAGAAGCTAACCTAAGAGAGTTTTTAAAATGTATTATTTTATCTTGTTTGCTTTTCACAGATCAAGAGATTTGACCTCTCTCCCCCTCCCACTCAAATCTTGCTCTTCTTCTCTGTCTCACTCTCTGTCTCTCTCCCTTGCTCTCTTTCTCTGAACCTGACCGGTGGCAACAGATAGTCGCCCACCTTTGAGCCTGGTTCTGCTTGTTAAAAGGACGTTTTCCTTGCCACTGTCGCCAAATGTTTGCTTCTGTGTGCTTTCTATTTTGGGTTCCAATACATTGAGGGCCGGATCTACTAAGATCCCAATTTACATGTACTAATTTGCGTGCGAAATCTAGAATTTTGTATCTGTGGTTGAACTGCGGTTTGAACTGTGATTTACTAAGAGTGACTGCCTGAATGACACTGGAATGACCCAGATGCAAAAAAAATGTAAATTTGCAAGGAGTTTTGTCATTGCAGGTATTGCATAACTCCTTCTCATGGCTGGCTCCAAATCCGCTCTGAATTCCTTCAACAGCTCCAAAATGGCAATGCTGGATAGGCGATATGTTTTTATGAGTGTTTCCTCATTCATTCGTTCTCTGCGTCCTCTTTCATCGTTTCGACATCTCCGTCTTGCAACAATAACCGCAGCCATGTGTGTGCAATTAGGCATACAAACCATTTGCACCTCCCTTTGAGACGTGTTAAATATAGAGGCAATTTTGATGAGCAAAATTGCTTTAGGTTTCACCTTGCGTGTGCTAAATTAATATATTGTAACGTCAAGAAATAAACTTCTCCTCTTATTTCTTTCTCCTTTTATTAATCCAAAACACAGGCTACTGTGGGCTGTAGCCAACGGCAACAAAATCCAAAACAGAATGAAACACACGAATGTTTATCGTAACTTCAGACTTTTTCCCTCTCTTTTTTCTCTACACCACCGCTCTCATCACCCCGCACACACCCACAAAATCTGCCCCCCCCTCTCTTTAACACAACACATTGCTATGGCAACCAATGACCCCTCTCTGTGTGTCACCTTCATGAACGTGGGAAAACAGAACATCTTGAACTCGAGATAACATTTAACTCAGATAACATACCAGTCCGTTACAATATTTACATTTTCTCCTCCCAGCACACGCACAATTGCGTGTAAGCGCCCTATATTGCATATTTATTGCGGCCAACGTACTAACTGGATACAGACGAGCTATTTTGCACCTTTTAAAGACGCAACCCTTGGTGCGCACTGTTAGTAAATCAGTTTGTACATTTTTTTGTGTGTGCAATGAGTTTGCACACATTTTTATACACGCAAACCTTTAGTAGATCCGGCCCTTACTTATAGGGTGTGGTCTACACCTGCTTTATATGTAAAGTATCTTAACACAACTTTTGCTGTGATTTGGTGCTTTACAAATAAAACTTACTTGACTTGTTTAAAAAGACCAACAGTCTACAGGGAAGCTACTGGCTTTATGAGACTGTATACAATAACATGCGGATGGTCACTGCTAACAAGATAATAACACCTTGGTTGAACATTTTAGCCTGCTAAGGTTTGGTAATTACCAAAAAAATGTGCTAGGAGTAGCTGTTCCGAAAGGCTTGAGTTGAAGTCAATGACTTGGCTGTCATTTCTGCTCAGAGGGCTCTCTCTGTTGACTGCAGAGCTTTGGGGACCATGCTAATGGAGCTAGTAACCATTATAGGTTAGATGAATTAGTCATATCGGATCCCCATCTGTTTGCCCAGGTGGTATGTGACAGAGGGGCCGCATGCCAGCTGTACTGACCAACATCTACCAATATTTTTCTTGTCATTTCTTTGCTCTTAGACACTTTTCTGTGGTCTTTTAAATTCTTTAGAGGATAAGCAACCAATATCTTATGCTTTCAGATATTTCTGCGCAGGGGCCTGAGGACAAGCTGAGAAGAAAACAAGATCACAGACTGCAGCACTCAGCACCGGAAAAACAGGGGCTTGTAAGCAGGGTTTGTCAGATCTGTGTCGGCCTATTTAAACATCGTAAGGGCATCATCCAAACAGTCCTGTGGTGCTCAGAGCACACAGGCTTTTTTAATTATTAGGTAAGTCCAGGATTTGGAAGGTTACTTTGTAGATGAAATAGGTTACATATCACTAGTTACCCTACTTAAAAAGCAATAAATAATGTAACTGTTTCAATTACTTCATCAATGTAATGTAACTTATTATATTCGATTACTTTTTGATTACTTTTCTAAATTTTTAATGATGATCATACCTGGGGCACTGCAGATTCAAACAAGAGAACCAATCAAAAGCATCAGAATAGCATCAAACTTCACTAAACGGCAGAGAAGGCATTATGCAAATCTAAACATGACAAAATGAATATGATTCAACATATAATCTGAGTTTTTACAGATAATATGCAATTGTAATCCCCTTTGTAATCATTCACATTTTTAAAAGTTA
>JAQLOL010000019.1:3399412-3409954 GCA_029783665.1 Naso thynnoides
ACAACACATTTTAATCTCAGAGCAAAAATAGAGAATGGCATAAAAAATAAATAAATAAATAAACAGGAACCTTGTGACACATGATTTTATACACCTACTCTCTTCCTTGCTTCCTTCTTCCATTTCGCCCTCATTATCATCCCCTCATCACTTAGCGAGCTGTGCCCCTAGCATGCCTCAGCACCATGTCGGGCCAGATTTATTAAATCTCTCTCCTCCATCTTCGACTCCCAACACATCTCATTTTCTCATTTTTTCAACCTATATGTGTTACGTTGAGTGTGGAGTTACAGAAAGAAGTTGATGAAAAATTAACCCATACTAATAGATATCGTCATGGCGCTATTACCTTGTTTACCATGGATGTAGGGTTAACAGCTCTTTCCTATGCTTGGAGTTATCCCTGATGTTGTTTACAACATTTAAATTACACATGGCAGGCAATTACGGCTGCCTGTCAATAGAATATCTTCTTTCCTTTCCTTTTTTTTCCCTGAGTTGCATTTTGATGCCAAGTTAGTTATTTTCATATGTCTGCCCATGAGCCCAAAGCCTGGGGGATCTCACAGATTATGCAGAGGAACTCTTTGGAAATGATGCATTTTTAGTACTGAAGGAGGGAAAATGAGATGGCCATATGTGCATATTTTTTCAGCTCAACCAAGTGTCTTTCCTCTCTGTTTTACATAAATATGAGGTGTGCAGTTGTGTGTCTAAGTAATACAGTATACTGTACTTTTTTGAAGCAATCCTGTATGTGCATGCTTTTATTTAATGTGTGTATTTGTGCATTGTTTTTCTTGCTTGTGTGCATGCAAGTGTAAACCCATTTTCACTGCCTTAAATGCTTTTTATGCAATGATTCTCTCTCTCCCTCTCTCTCTCTCTCTCTCTCTCACACACACACACACACACACACACACACACACACAGAAACTTGCTTAGAATAGTCCCTCAACGTGTAAACTACAGATAAAACATTTCCCACCAGCCATATATTGAAATGCCTTGGCCTTAGGTGTCCTTTAGTGTACCCAGAGTGCTTTAGTACATAATGTCCTCTATTAACTGCTGCGCAGATAAAACTCTGTGAAAGAAAGCATTTGAATGTTCAATAATTATCATCATTAATTTATTATGTTTTTTTTCCAGACTGAATATTCCTGTAATTTTAATAGAACAGCTGATGACTACGCAGTAAAAATGTGACATGTGTTGAGTATGTGTGACTGTAACAGGGGAGTGAGGAAAAATTACTCTGCACTAATTTGTCATTTAAAGTCCACCTGAGATGAGAAGTGTCTTTTTAATCCTTGTAGATCACATCCCTGGTCATATTGTTCACTTGTTCAATAGCTATTTTTTTCCCCACAAAATCTATGTCTTTGTATTTTTAAGTAAAAATTCAATCACATTACCTTCCTGTTGAAAATAAATATAGCCTAGAGCATTTTCAACCATTACAGGCTACTCCATGTCACTCATTAGGTGGGTTTCCATTACAGATTAGTACAAAATCTTAGGAGATATTTACCAAGTGTCAATAAAACACATCTGCAACATGACTTTCATTCCACTGAGCGATGTCATGTGACTTCTCTTGTGATAATATTTGAAATAGCAATAAAATATTCCCATTGTAGCCACCGCATTGACAGCAGGGCAAGGCAAGAGAAATGAAACCATGGAACACATCAAAAAATCTACAGTACACGGAGCACAATGGACAACACCTGAGGGCTTGCAGATAAAACTAAACAAAACTACAATTGTCATCACAAACTGCCCATCATTCCCTTTTATTTATTAATAAGAGCATTCACTCAAAACCAGCAGTGGCACATCAAAAACAGCTTATTATGGTTAGTCTAAAACATCTCGTCTGTCCCTTCAGTTTTGTATCGACTCATAGCAGATGAATTTAGGTCCAAAACATCCACAAACAACTACAAAAAGCAAGCATGCTAAGAAAATGAAATGAGTGACATGGTCTGTCTGTCTGTCAATCAATCTTTGCCTGATTTCTTTCAGGGCTTTGGACAGCGTCACACCCACACACACAAAAAAACCAGATCAACTCTTTTCATCATTTCACAACACAAACGGCCACCTGCTTTGTGAGGTTTACAGTGACCATATGCCAAATTATGTAGACACCAAAATGCATGAAAATAAACATCAGCAGAGCTCATGTGACGTGCACAAAACTCGTATAAGTCTTGCTTCATGGATCTGACCATGGTCCCTCTCTTTAAAATGCACCAAAAAAGGGGAAACAAGTGATTCATAACTTCGGGGGGAATAAGGTAAAGAATTGACAACATTAAAATATTACATGCTTTTATTGTTTTTTTGTTTTTTTGTTTGTTTAAACAGATTCTAAATGACATTAGGAGATACTAAATCAAATCAAATAGGTGCCTGGGAGCCCCTGGATCAAGTTTCAGCAGGATCCGCCATAATTTAAGGCCCTGCCTATCAGACAAATAAGTAAAAAGTGTTTCCATTGCAGTTTTGCAAAGTATGTCACCTGATATAAAAAAAAAATGTTATAAATGGAGTTTTTTCTAAATTGATGGGTTCCCACTAGGCACAGTTTCTATTCATAGTTACAGTTTATGCACATTGAGGGTTAATGGAAACCCGCCTGTTGTATCACTGTCATCCTCCATGTTTGTCATGATATGTCCCACTTTTCAATGGTCCATTCCTCTCAACATTTTGTCCTGGTTGTACGTCCTGTAATAAGAAGACATCACAATTCCCATATGAAGATGGCTGTGTGAAAAGTTGCTGCCACACAGTCACACACACATACATTTTTTTTCTTCAGTATAACTGGATCAGATAGCTGATCTTTTTGCTTTTAGTCAGGCTCTGATAAAATCAGTCACAGGGGATACAGTGTGATGGAGAGTTAGCTGTCTGTGGATGAGTGTGAGAATTGGGACAGGGTGATAGTGAAGGCTCTGGGGTGGTAAAATGGGTTTTGTCATGATAGCAGGCTAAACTGTTACTGGTGAAAGAGTAGAGAGAGGCTCTATCCAATGGGAATGGATGAATAAGCCATGAAGCCGGGCAGCAGAGGCACTGGTCTGAGATAATGTAGCCTCGCTATGGTAAATCTCTGTTGCACACACGTGCACGCAGACACACATATACACCAACACTAGCACCCAAATTCATATCAAAATCAAATCTCAAACTGTGCTGTAGAACTGGGTCATAGAGTGCCTCTCCCACTGAGTGTATAAAGTTTTTGAGATAACAAGAAGAGCAAAAGGGAACCACAGTGTGAGACACTGAAAGGGCAAGAGAACAGGAAGCTTTTACCAGGGCTGAAATTGCAAAATGAAACATGTAGAGGGTGTCATAAATTTGGCAAACACATGCAATTGCTGTATAGTGTTAATGTTATGTTAATGTATATACTTCTGTATACATGGCACACATAGGCTACAATTACATATTTTTCACATTAGCCACTGCTGCATTTACACAACACTATTTTCTCCTTTGGTGGGGTGAAGAAGGCTCACTTCCCTTTTTTGATGTAATAATCTTTCTTCCCATGTGCATACAGGCCATGCATTATTGAGAGACCTCTGCAGTGCTGACATCCTTCCAGCTCCTGTGGCACACTGGTTGTGTTGCTTGTCCCAGGTACCCATTTCAACCACGCTAGATTTAGAAAGTGCGTGCCTGCAAAGAAAGCCAAACTCCACACTGGAGGGAGAAACATGCACAACTTTTCCTAAGATATTCAGTAAATAAATGTCTACAGAGCTTGTGGAGAGGCTGGATAAAACCTGGCAGTGATAAATTTAGATTTGTGTGCTTGTGTTTTAAATAAAAATGCAACAAAACCCTGAACAAATTACATATTATGAATAAACAAAACCATTTAAATCACTTTTACATTGTTGTTATTGGCTAAAATGCCCATAAACATACCCTAAGATAATTAGTCAGTATGATGCTACAGCAAACTCAACAGAGTACTGTATGTACTGTTTGCAACCAGCAGATAATTAAGAACCTAATTATGAAAGCAGTTAGTTATTGCACTATAAACAAACACCCCTTCATTAGTTTACTTATATGATGCATCACTCAGCCAAGATATAGGAGCATTTGTAAGGTACAGTAGCTCCTTCATTCTGTGTTAGTGATGGCCACGAGGGAATCAGGCAAAGAGTCCAAGTCCATATAACACACAAACAGAGAGAGATTTACTACAAGCTCTGTGCAGGTACCAAGTAAAAAGCAGCATGGAGGTCACTGTTCATAGTCCCACACTGTGAGAGCATATTTAATTTTGAGGAAGGTTAACAGTGATTGCACATACTGCACAGTATAGAGAGTACACATTTGATTACTAAATGTGCAGAACTCTTTTCTTCCTCCTTACAATGAGAGCAGTTCCACAGAAACTACTGACGCTCTTATGATGTCATTAGAATTGACTCACCAGATGTCAACTGTGGTTATAAGCCTGCCATTGTCCAACTATTTCAGTCAGCATTCCCCTCCCCTTCCACTATCTGCGTGTTACAGCTTTCAGAATCCCCATAGCTGCCACACAGGCTCAGTGCTACCCAGGACGATTGTGACAGGTTTATAGCAGAAAATGTGTGCAGCCAGACCTTAGATGGGGCTGACTATGTGAGACTATGATGCCATAGGCAACACCATACTCCTAATAGCTTTAGCCTACTGTACGATCAGGTAAGCAAGAATTGTTATTTGTTATAAACTCATTAGTGCTAATGCACCAGTGCAGGAATGTCAGGAGTCACTTTTATTGCTGACATCACTGCTAGCTTCCACAATGGATTTAAAGAGGCATTTCCAGAATCCTTCAGTAGTAGTATGCTTTGCATCAATTTTCACTTATGGACCTATTTTCAGCCAGCCACCTCACAGCTGCTTCTTTTCAAACTACCTCGGTATACTCAGGTTTGAAACTATATGCATTGCCATCAAAGTCAGTTTCACGGCCTTCATCCTCCAGCACCATCTCTTTCATATCCATTTTGCTAAAGGTGTAAAGTTGGGCTAACTTTATTGTTGCACAGCATGGCTAGTGATCAACAGAAAAGTTCAAACTTTCCAAAACAATCCATCTTCCAGTTTCTGGCAGCAGAGGGATATCTAAACCTTACGGCGATGTCTATGCAACTGAATGGACTTTATAAAAAGATAAATAAAACTCAATGCAGTGCATGCTATGCACCAATTTTTGTATTAGAATATCAGTGGACACTACTGATGACTTGGAGAGTTTGTCCTCTATGAAAGCGAGTGTTTACAGTGTTTTTTGAAGTATTCTGGAAATACCCCCTTTGAATCCACTGTGGAAGCTAGCGGTGATGTCAGCAACGAGCTACAGCTCTCAGCACTGCACCGTTTGCCATAAAAATGATGTTGAGCATTGTACATGATTAGAAAAATCCTTATTATAAGGTTTAATGTGCAAAAAAAGAAACTTCTACTTAGCTGCTTTAGTCAATAAATTAATGCTAGTTAAAATAATGTGATGTGAAAAGGGGTTGCTTGTAGTAACAACCTCACTTATAATATCAGTACATCTCAACTCTTGAGAGCAAGCGAAAAAATTAATCAAGAACCTGCTCAGCACCAAACAGCAGATAGACAAGGTGTGCCGTAGACTGTTGTAGGCTCTGTTAATTGGTATGTGACCCATGATGATTTAACTAATCATAGCAAGAACTGTGCTGCAGTGGTTTGTGATTGTTGTATTTATAAGTAACACAAGTTCCTCACAAAAGAAATCCGAAATAGAATAAAATTCGAAAAACTGTCCAGTGTACACATATATTACTGAAAATGCACAGCATACAAAGGAACACAAACCAGCGTTCTAAACATTGAACACCATGCTGTATATGTTAAAAGCATGTTACTGCAGACTTGCCGCTGTGAGGTGTTTGTAACTGAGTTGTTGGAGGCATAACCCGAGGCAGGAGAACACTGAGCACTCACTGCTTTGATGCAAGTTTTTTTTTTTTCAAAACACAAATGCTTACACGCAGCCTCAAACTGGATAGAGATGTACATATTCTAGCTATCATGCTAACTGTCTAAAGCCTGACCTCACATGAAAGATGAAAACTGTCAGTGCACCTGGAGGCAGTAGCATGCTGGCTTAACAACTCACACTCAACATTACATATAAAAAAAACCCTATATGATTTCCTTTTGGAAAATGGCCCACATCAACCAAACTAGATATCACAATGAACAATCAGCCAACAGATTTTTGTTCTAAGTTCAGATACTGAGGTGATAAATTCAACTCTAAAATTCAACAAACATGTTAACAATTTTAAGTATTATGAGTATGTATGTTTTATGTTTTGTTTAATGTCTGTTATTATTTTTTATAGTCCTTTAAGGAACCAACATTAAATTGACAGTTGAACAACGTGTAGGCATCTGTCCAAGAAAAGGTGACCTTTGTGAATGACTGATTTCCTTTTTTCCTTATAATACTTAAGTTAAGACTTTATCTGGATCATCAGATACTCTCACACAGGTAGCAATGGATTTCTTCTCAGCTTCCAGTTTTTATTTTCATCTTTACTAACAAATTCAAAAAGACTGCAGCCTTTAAATAAGATATTCTACATGTAGTTTTGTCAGGCATACTTGAGCTGATAAAACATATCATCAATAATTCTCTTTAAATCAGATGTCTGCTCTTTGAGTAATAAAGGTCCAGACTTCAAAGAAATGACTCAATTTTTCAAAAAGCTTCTCTTTCTGGTGTGAGGTTGTGTCCGTGTTTTATCGGGATGTGTGTTGCCTCTATTTGTCTTCGGGTATATGTGACTACCTTGCTGTGCTTTTTGACAATGCAAGAGCTACAGAAAGGTTTTCTTATCACCACTTCAGTGGCTTCTGGGGCCTACAAAAGAGACAGGTCTGCACATGGGTAGGGTCCACATATCAACCACTGTCAAGAACCTTCAAAATAAAAGTGACCCAAATCAAACTGGTCTTGCATTTAAAGAAACAAAAACAATCCGTGACAAACATCTTAACCAGCCACACATGAAAGTGAGTGCGAGACCTGAGAGGGGAGTTGAAATGCAAAGAGAATTTATGGGCATAAGGAATGAGGTTTGTGCTGGACAGCCCTGTAGCAGAGTGAACTTTACTGAAGGGGCAAATGCAAAAGTCACATACACACACACTGGTGCTGGTCAAATACCAATTTCCTCTCTACATATGCTCAGCACCAATGTAAATCTAGAGCTTATGAAGAGGAGTTGGTTTTGAGATTTACTGAAGGAAATCAGTCCTTGCCTCATGGAGATAAAGTAGTCCCACTTTCCCTCTGCTGAGCAAAGTCAACTGAAATTAACCGACATTCTGCAATAACTCACCGAGTGAGGATTAGAGCATTGTATTAAAATGAAGCATCTGTTCCTTAAAGGGCAGGCTTAAATTGAACTCCTGTCCATGTCAGTGCTGCAACATTGGAGCTGCTTGGCCAGTAGAGCTAATTTGAACTGTGTGAATCACAGGCTCATCCACAGGTCAAACAGCCCAGAAAGAATCATACATGCTCATGAAAAGCTGCTCATATTCAAAAGGTTTTCTCACTGGATGAACCAACAAGCCAACAGCATATCGAATCAAGACAGTCTCCTCTGTGTGTCTGTATATGTTATACATGCATCACTAACTGTGCTGTGCCACACATGGGAGCTCCAACACCACACCAGCAATAGCTCTGCAGGCCATTATGACTTTGTGTGGGTTTGTTTGTGTAGAGGAGATTTTTCCCTTTGGTGCCTGTTATTATTTACAGGTACAGGTTCCTCCTCTGGATTCTTCAAACAGCCATGCTTTAATTAGCTTGTGTCTTTAAACAGCTGATAAATGCATTGCATAGTAAAGTGCAATATTAGTGTGCTTCAAAACTCTGTTTAAAAAAGCAAGTGGCTTTCCGAGTTTTCTCCAGTCATTAAAAAAAACAAACAAACCAAAAAAACCAAAGCAAAATTCCTACCTTTTTGGATTTTGACCCCTCACACCAAAGGAATACTGTTTGTGATCACTGGCCACTGGATGCTTACTAGCCATTTTAAAGCTGGTTTTTGTTCCTTTTTTTATTGGAACAATTTAAAGCGCAAAACCTAAAAAAACAAAACAAAATAAAATAAAATAAATCTGTATGGCTTATATGGCAAACATTTCACAACCCCTTCCTAAATATCTTAGGGAGTTTGACCCCTAAATATATAATCACTTCCTTAAGGTATGTTGCTGAACATATGGCATTTAAAATATGTAGGTATACAGAGAGCAGAAATAGTAAAAAAAAAAAAAAAAAAAAAAAAAACCAGCATAGTAACAGCAACCTCTAAATACTGAAACAAACTTGACATTTTAGAAAACAGATTTTTTTTTTACCCCTTGTTATAAAAAAAGCCTTGTGACAGCATTTTAAGTATCATGGGATGATTTCAAATTATCCTTCAGAAATAAAAGAATTAAAAAAAACACAACGAAACAACAATGGAAAGCAAAAAGCTTAATATCGCATTGGGACAACAGGGGAGAAAAACAGCAAGACCAACACCTGCATAAAAGTTTGCAGATAAACACATATTTGCAAATGCACAGATGAATGAATCTCTGTTCTCACTGCAGCTCATATGGTTAAGATACAATTATACCCAGTGACCTGGGAGACCTACAGGAAATGAAAAGCATAACAAGAGAGAAGAAAAAGAGAGGAAAAAAGAGATAGGATTGCTAAGGGAAAATATTTTAAGACACAACTGCTATGCGTGTGTGTAGAAAAAATGAATATTTGCTTGATAACACAAACAGGAGAAACAGTGAAACTATTTTGCAGCTCACAGGTGGAGAGAAAACATCCTGACTACTAGATCACATGCAGCTGCATGCAGTACGGAGTTTTGCCATCTCACCGTTTTGCTGCTAATGCTAATGCTAATGCAAGTCAGTGGATCCAATAGTAGCTTCAACCAAACTCAAATTAAACACTCCACTGTGCAAAGCAAGTCAAACATGATGACAGTAAGTTCAAGTAACAAGTTTGGCTTACTTACTAAAGTCTTTGTATTCCCTAAGGAACATAGGCTGTCGATAAGAACCCTCCATCCTCTCCGGTCTTGAGCCCTTTTCTCTACTTGCTTCCAGGACAGCCCCATCGCTTTCATTTCCTGTTCAGTACATCGTCTCCAGGTGTTTTTAGGTCTCTCTCTGCCCCTCTTTCCTTGTGGATTCCAGTGTAATGCTTGTTTGGTGATTGATTTATTGTTTCTTCTGAGTGTGTGTCTAGTCCAACTCCATTTCCTTCTCCTGATCTGTATTTCGACTGGTTCTTGTTTGGTGCTGGTCCACAGGTTGGCATTTGTGATGGTGTCTGGCCAGTAGACATGAATGTCTGTTATGTATTGAGTATGTTGGTGGTGATTTTCCAGGTGTCTGAGCCGTATAACAGAATGGATTTGACATTTGAGTTAAAAAAAAATTCAGTTTTGTTTTGGGTGATAAGTTTTTTGCTTTCCATATTTTACTTAACATGTTGAATGCGGTTCTTGATTTTCCTATCCTTGCTACGACATCCTCATCTGTTCCTCCATTGATGGATGTAACACTACCAAGGTATGTGAAGCTTTTTGTGTCCTTGAGATGGCTATTGTCCATAGTTATTGGCAGTTTGTTTTTGTTATTGACACGCATGACCTTTGTTTTTTGTGTGTTAATTTTGAGTCCGAGGGCTGTAGCTGTTAGTTCTAGTTTGTTTGTTTTATCCTGCATTTGTTGATGTGAGTGTGCCAGTAATGCTATGTCATCAGCAAAGTCAAGATCCTCTAGCTGTTCAGTGAGACTCCATTGAATGCCGGTCTGGCTATTGTTAGTAGTTTGATTCATGGTCCAGTCTATGCAGAGAAGAAAGAGGAAGGGTGAGAGTAGGCATCCCTGTCGTACTTCAGTCTGGACTTCAAAGGATTCTGATGGGCATCCTTCATGGAGGACACTGCATTGCATCCCCTGGAAGGTGCTCTTGATGATGTTGATGAGCTTTGGTGGGATGCCATAATGCGCCAGTAAAAAGTTTGGCTGGCACTGAAGAAATTCAGTTTCGAATTCATAGTTTCGAATTCTCCTCAGTAGACTATCTCTATATTCAACTTGCTTCAGGTGCATTTTGGGGTGTTAAATCAGAGTTTGGTAGTTACCACTGTTGTATCCACTGAACTTAGCTGCCATCAGCAGCGAAACAGTGAGATGGCAAAACTCCATACCGCATGCAGTGAGCTGAAAATGATCTCTATAAATAGGAATAGGACTGGATAGGTCGAAAATATAACCCTATGTAAAAAAAATTCATGAATATCCCTTTAAAAAACAAATACACAATCATGAAAGTGGACTGTAATCTTTAACTGGCTATACTTTATGTTTTGCTCTTAGTTATGTTCTGCTCTGAAAAACAAAGCCTGCCTTCATTTTTCTACTCCATTGCACTACAAG
>JAQLOL010000019.1:3410054-3436536 GCA_029783665.1 Naso thynnoides
CTTGTTGGACTCTGGGCAAGTTGAGTCACATGTTGCTCTCATGCTGAATGTATGTGGGAGTGTTTGATTGTAAGCACACTAATATGGTAGGGATAGTCCACGTGTCCAAGAACCTTAAACTGCCTCACTCCTACAGTCCTCCCGTCTGTAGTGGTTATTAGATCTGAAAGCAAATTCAGTTGAGCAATTTACAGCCAAACTCTGCATCACCTGCTGCTCAACGTCAACACTGAGGCTTTCACATCGAGTTTAGCGCCGCAGAACAGATGTTTTCATCTGAGAAAAGCAGTTTCTTCTCTGTCTTTCAAGCTTGCAGCTGGCCATTCTCAGTGTTTCATCCCTGGAAATATCTCCCACAGCTTCCTCTTTAGTGTGTTTTAGGTCGCACAGCACACAAATGAACAAAAAGAGTCTTGACAGAATTTGCCAAATGTTTGAAAGAACTTCATTTCTCTGCTCTACCCTGAAAAGATGTTTTTTTTCTAAAACATCAACCTTTCCTGAGTTTAAAAACTAAAGGGGAAAAAAACGGCTTTTTTAAATTAATATAATTATTTATTTAGCTTGAGAATTAAAGGAATTTTCTGCAAACATAAAGTGAGACTTAAAAAAATATAAGTCTAAACGTTCTTGGTTTAAGCTGAAGCTGAGCAAAATCATAGTGATGTCGCTTGAACATGAGGTAAATTCCGTGTAATTCTTGCGTCGGTTCACCACCCGGAAGAACAAGCCAAATCATGTGAAAACATTATGAGTAATCCAGGCGAGCACTGAGATTAGCGCACGCTCCCACTTTCAGTTTCTCGCAAACTCGACTTAGCAGAGTGTGACCGTAGCAGTTAGCAGGTGGTTTGTAGTCAGAAGGTGGCTGATCATAAATCACCAGAACGTGCAGGTTGTAGGCTAAATGCCTCCCATCCATCTTCACTTCTCTGCCGATCTGTGCAGATTTCTCTTTCAGGCTGTATGTGACAACAAAAGCCGAGCGCGCGCGACACACACACACTGTCCCCTGTGTGTATCTCTTTCTAAAAATATTTACTGCATCTTAATGCCATCCCGTTCACCCTTATGATCTGTTTCACATGCGCATCACATGCTTCCTTTAGCCAAGTATTATCTGTGAGTGTGTCTATATGTGATGGGAGCGTATATTGAGTACATGTAGAGGACATCCTGTTGTCCCCCTACAGCACACACGCACACACACACACACACACACACACATGCAGGTATTGACGCCCTTCAAAATGAACCTCACAATCCAGACAATCATGACCGGCAGCATCTGAATTTAAGATCACACCTACATTACATGCATGCATGGACACACATGAGAAGCTGTTACTGACACACACACACACACAGACCGCAGAGCACACGTGACTACTTGGCATTCACCCAGATACCCTCTGCACACACAGTACACTCAATCACTGACACTCACACACACAATCACACACACAATCACACACACACACACCGAATGTCCGGTGTATCTGTTATCTCGGCACTGAAACGTTGGATTTATGAGAATGAGTTTTACAGTTGCTCACCCTCAGGTGTGATCGAAAGTGTGTGTGGGTGAGTGTGTGTGTGTGTGTGTGCCCTTCTCGCACCATGCACAGCTGCAGCAGCAGACTAAGATTTGTCTTCGTGCATGATTAAGCGCTGGCTACTCACACACACACACACACACACACACACACGTAAGCAGACGGGTAGCTGTCAGACTCTGAACAAACTCTGATTTCAGAAACCTGAGAGTTGACTGTGTGTAAATGTCCACACAAGAGACATTACAGCCTACACACACACACACACACACACACACATTCTCACACAAAGCTGGGACCGTGCAGTTGGAGTGTATTTTGCTGGTGGGTCTTAAAAATGGGTTAGTCATGCATTATATATACAACAGGACTTTTCTGTCTCTCTCTCTCTGTCTCTCTCTTTTTCTGTCCCTCTCTCTCTGTCTCTCTCTCTCTCCAGTTCCCTCGTCCGTCTCAGTCTCGCTGCTCTTTTCTAAATTTCTCACTCTTTCCTCTCTTGTGTTCTTCGCTCCCCTCCCCGGGAGAACCAAGAAGAGCAGAGAGCACATCTTTTCTAATCACTTCCTTTCAGCAGAGTGTTGTGTGTGCGTGGGGTGATGGAATGTGTGTCTGCGCCGGCGTTAAAGAAATGCATAATTTGTGTTTACATGCATCTTTTCCAGCGCGACACCTTTTTGTTGTGTGTTATCTTTTTTGGCCACCTGAATCCACTCGCAGCGTGGCCGCTTTTCGGTGTGTGCGCTCAACTCTGCGTGTGTTTGTCAGTTATGATGAATGACTGTGTGTTTATCACAAAGTGCAAGCAATATTAATTCCGTGCTCGGATCTCCAGCTGTGACAGCTATTGTGTTAAATTGAATTCACACTGTCCAATCTTGCATTTATAAATGGAAGGTTGGGCAGGCTGTGTCGACATCTGTTCAATCAAAAGTTTGCTCTTTTCTTCTCAAAATATACTCTTTTATTTTTTTGGCTCGTAAAAGAAACACGAATTCATCACAAACTCCGTCAGTGATGTAATCATTTAATTCAGTCCTCAGTCGATTTGTGTGTGCATGCATGCTGCTCCTATTCATTTTTTAAAAACTTTTTATTTGACTCAATTCATCTGTGCACATTGCCTGTTTATTGTGTTGGGAAAAAAATAATGTATTTGTATTATTCATTAACAAAGACACCACAGCACATACGTCCTCCATAAAAAACAAATGAAAAAAAACAACAACAGACAAGCAAGCAACAGCACCTACAATTATAAAAATAATAATAAAATAAGGCAAATAACTCTTTATAACATTTTACGATTTAATTTTTTCTATTTGTTTGCGTTTATAAAGACTCAGAATTTTAAGTTTTCCATCAAGGACAAACCTAAATTTTCCAAGACAAATCTGAGGCACTATAAAATGATTTATGTGATAGAAAATATCCAAATTATGTTGATTTTTTTTAGACTTTTCTGTGATCTTCGATATTATACTCATCATTGCTTAGTCACTCGTACAGTAGGTTAAAACATCTTGGACCTATCACAGGCACACGGGAAGATATTGATCTGCTCAGGAACCACGAGTCAAAACTTTCCAACTTTCTGTAATCGTTTAAATGTCAGAAGAATTTAAAAAGTGACGGCTTGTAGGCCTCGTAATTTAATAATGTGACACCTCGCAGCGCACATGCTGTCACAGTAACAGTGTCTTTGCTATAATTAAAAACTAAAGCGACGTGATGAGGCCGGACACGCGCGATATTAATATCCGTCCTGGGTGATCAGATCACAAGTGCACAGCTTTAATTACGTGCGTTAACACCTGACATTACAATGTGTGGCAGCGAGCACTTGTGATTGAATCCCACATCAACACTTTATAAACGTCCACATGTTTCCATCTGCAAAGACCGAACGTGTTGCTGTTTTTAAGCAGCCAGCCAGCGTAGCAGACAACATGATGGGACAGAAACTCCTTTTTCATACCGAGGAAGAACTCATAATAAATAACATCTGCTGAATTTATATTAAGATTCATTGAAGGAATGCACGATGTTATCGGCATCACATTAGTATCAGCAGATAATAGTTTAAAAAGTTAATTATCAGTATCTGCAGATATCAGAATTTCTGCCGATATGTAAGGCCAAAATTTCAGCCATCCATATCGACAAACTTAACTGTACCATGATTCTTCACTTTATAAGATGAAGCTTTAAGTTTGTGCAGAACCAGCAGCCCTACCTCAGCTGTTTCTTAATCCTCTTTTCTTAGACTTGGACTGAAATTTCAGGTCTGAACTACAGACTTGAGAAGAATAGTTTGTTCATGTTGTTTCTCAGGGGTCACAGGGAACCATCCCGCAAACCTGTTGTTTAATTCGGAGAATCAATTTTAATTTGAAAGTACAAGCTCCATAAAAGGGCCGCATTTCACCGTCTGTCACCGGGCTGTTCCACTGCTGTTTGAAACCCCCAAAAAGGCTTAAAAATAAATAGTAATTACTTTAAGCTCGTCATAACTGAATGTTTATATTTTTGGAAAAGAATACATTGACCATTCACGGTAGAATCAAATGTTGTTTGTCTGTTTTTTTCTGTCTGTTAAAAAACAGACGGTCCCAGTAAGAGTAACAGGTCAGTTCTCGTACAGGAGAGACTTCTTGTTCTTTACAATGAAAAAGAAAACGTGTGTTATCTCCGTTTCAGCTAAAATGAGTTTGGAAATATTGGCATATCGGATACTGGCAGAAATCTAATATTGTGCATCCCAAGTTCATTTAAGTATAATTTGTCGTTGGCATCATCTCACAAAATTTATAGTTTCTCCCTAATTGCAGTCAAGTGGCGACAACTGTACTGTCTTTGTGAAATCTGATGTGTTTACAGTCGCTAAATGCTGTCCTGTGTTATTTTAGTTTAAGCTGTGAAATTCAGTGAAGCAGCAGCTGAATGTAGGCAGGTTTTTACCCGCGCGTGCTTGTTAAACATCGCTGGTCAGCAGCAGGTTGAGACGATCGATGGTGAACCTGGAGGAAAGTTCTCATGTCATGTTGAATTTCATTAGCATGTGAGAGCAGGATTATGTGAGCTGGGATCAATACAGTCATACACATATCTGAAGTGGCCTTCATGCGCTCGTGGCAGGTTCAGAATAAAGGACTTGCAGTCACACTTCATCTGATTTCCCTCAAGAAATTAAAAAAAAAAAAAAAAACAGATTGTGTTTGAAGCTTGAATAAAATCTTTTTTTCCTCTTTGTTTAAACACAAAGAAAGTCCCAGGGGTCATAAAACAAGCAGCCCTCTAAAGTCCTTCAGTCCTGATGATGAGCCCGTTTCTTTTCTTGTCAGAGTGTCCCAGAGTGGGAAGAGGACAGAAGAATAAACGAGGAGGATGACAGAGGAAGAAAAGGAGAGGAGAGGGAGGAAGAGGATGAGAGGAGCATCGACGAAGGTTTCATGGGAATGACTCCGCTGCTGCAGGCCCACCATGCCATGGAGAGGATGGAGGAGTTTGTGCACAAGGTAATGAACACACACACACACACACACACACACACACAGGTGCATGTGTGTTAGGTTACGTTGAACTGGTTTTGTGTGTACCGTGGTCTTGGTGAATACTCAGTTCTGATTGGCCGGAGGGCAGGGTCAGACAGTCGACTCTGCTTTCAGATCGTCTCTCTCTCAGGGATGAGAGCAGCTTAGGTGATAAAATTAGTAAATATCACAGTATTTTTGACCAAATACTTCGACACTGAGACAGCACTGTAAGGAAGACTATTGGTGATCTCACAAAATATTAACCCAATGATCATCAGTAATGTGGATAAGTGGGTAAAGGTAAATAAAATAACAGTGAGAACAGCTTTGGAAGTTCAGAAAATCTCATCACTTTCCTGTAATGAAGCATTTTCACCTGGAAAAAGACAAAACTCACGCCATATCACGATATAACGATACCCAAAATCTGTCACGATCATGTCTTATATCACAACACAATAGGCCCTAGGTCTAAATAATATTTTTTTTAGTAAGTAGTAACCGTGGTATAAGCGGGATAATGCCCGACAAGGCGTCCGTAATCAGGATTGAATGGACTTTTTGGAGGCAACCGTCCTCCGCCGCGCTTCAGACGGTCCTCTATGTCATCCGTGATGATGGACACGTCGTCGGTTACGATCCCTTACTCATCCGTATGGATGTTGTGGAGCGTCACACATTTAATTCCACCGCCCACAGTGTTTGCTTCTCTTCCTCAGTAAAGTTTGTTTTACTGAGGCAGTTAAACAACTAAATAGAATCAAACTTCACAGTAAAAGAAACACATAAAACCATAAAACACACAAAGTAAACAGTCCTGAGCAAACATCCTCAGCTTTGTGTTATCATTTTAATTTTTTTTTTACCGTCTGCTTCGAACTCGTGCAAATCGTGTTTTATGAGTCTAAGCACGAGCCAAGCTGGACGATTCCCAAAATCCACTCAGTCACATTCAGCAGCACAAATGAACCAGGTTTGGTGTGATGAAAAGTGCTTTAACGTCATTTTAGGTGCAAAGTTAATGAAAGTGGCACGATATTCTGCCGTTAGCTTTACGAGAGCAGCACGTTTAACGTCCTGTCAGGGTTTTCAGAGCCACGTGTCGTTACTATTTATTATTTTGGAATCGATAGTAAAGAAGTAGGTCGACTCTGAGAGTTTGAAGTGTCCGCTTGCAAGATGACTCTGCTGGAATGTGGGCTCATGTGCTGAGTACGCCAGCTTGGACTGATATTCTCACACACACACACACACACACACACACACACACACACACACACAGTCTGCTGATATTACAAGCAGCAGGTTGCAAATTAAAGAAATGAATCACCGGAGAGAAACTGTCAGTGGATTCTTTCTCCGCGCTCTCTGCCATATCGGGCTGCAGTTTATTTATTTACATCGCTTGACCCCGATGCTGTTCATTTGACACCGACATACACGACACACTCGTGATCACACAGTGTGCTCTCTCCTTACACACACACACACACATTCACACACATCCTATTTTAAGCACATTCAGGAAATACCCAGCTGCTTTTTATAAAGGACATTCAGATGTAAACATTAAAAACATCTGCTCATACCAGCCGGCAAGTCATTTTTTTGTCTGTTTCTCTTTTCTTTTTTTTTAGATGTGGGAGGGCCGGTGGCGCGTCATACCTCACGACGTGCTCCCCGATTGGCTGAAGGACAACGACTTCCTGCTTCACGGCCACAGGCCGCCCATGCCTTCGTTCCGCGCCTGCTTCAAGAGCATCTTTAGAATCCACACAGAGACGGGAAACATCTGGACACATCTGCTAGGTAGTAAACACAAACACGCACACAGTGACGCTCTTATAACTCAAACAAGAGTGCACTTCTAACCTTAAACCCACACACAAACCAAATCCTCAAAGTATCTCCTCAAGAAGAGGCGACTTTAAGATCAAAACATGAAGATGTAAAGTGTAAACAACACGTAAACAAGAGTGCGCACGCACCATCACAGCCAGGAATTAAAATACCAGGATTTTGAAGTAAGAGAACTCGAAACTAATGAAAGAAAGAAGTGCTTAGAGCAGTCAGTGTTTTTCGACTTGGGCTTATTGTCCCATAATCTGGTCGGCAGACAGGTTTCATAACAAAATGCTAGAAAAATTTTCATACTAGTGGCAAAACCAGACTTCTTAGCTTCTGTAAACGCTGCCGTGACAAAGGCTGAGCTGCAGGTCTGTGTAAGAAAACAAAAATCCTCAAATCCGTTAAATTCGATGGCATTACTTTAGATTTTGAGTGAGTGCCTTCGACTTATTTGGATTTGTGTTCAAACCAAACTTTGATTCAAAGCTGCTTGTTGTTTCCACACTTTGTTTAATCCACAGCTTTATTCTTTTTTCTCTTTAAACTGGTTCAGAAGCAGGGAAATGTTTCAGCTTTTGAGTTTGTGCTGCCACCCAGTGGTGAAACAGAGATAGCGCACCTAAATGCCTTTAAGGCTAGATACTGTTAATCCCACCACACTATTGATGCTGTTTATCTTTTTTTTAGTTGTTAAATTGATGTGACTTAGAATGGAAATGTCCGTGGTTACAGCTGCTTTCTCACAAACTTGAGGACGGGGACGGCGCTGTTAATGAAGGGTTGATTAATATTAAATTGTCTCTCCCTGCAGGCTGCTTGTTTTTCCTCTGCCTGGGCCTCATGTACATGTTCAGGCCCAACATGTCGTTCGTGGCTCCGGTCCAGGAGAAGGTGGTGATCGGGATGTTTTTCCTGGGCGCCATCCTCTGCCTCTCCTTCTCTTGGCTCTTCCATACAGTGTACTGCCACTCTGAGGGCGTCTCCAGAGTCTTCTCCAAGTAAGACCCACATTCTGTAAAACCACTGATTTCACTGAGATTAAAGCCAGAAAGCATCATGCAGGCTGTTCGTGGTGCTGTTAATATATCTTTGATCCACTCTGTGTGTCCAGGCTGGACTACAGTGGCATTGCCTTCCTGATCATGGGCTCATTCGTCCCCTGGTTGTACTACTCCTTCTACTGCTCCCCTCAGCCCTGCTTCATCTACCTAATAGTGGTATGTGTGCTGGGAATAGCCGCCATCACTGTGTCTCAGTGCGACTTCTTCGCCACGCCGCAGTACAGAGGAGTGAGAGCAGGTAGAGTCAGAAATTGAGGTGATACATTTCATTGTTGACCACCATTTTGTTCTTTAAAGCTGTTCCAGTTTCTAGGTTTGCCGTGTTGGTTTCCTGACACTGTTACCAGTATTATTTTCAGCAAAACCAACTGCACACCACTGGCTCTGCACCAAATTAGCAACTTGCTTGGGAACTTAGAGCATTACGGCTGAAAAACACATCCTGCGTCGGCGGCGCCCATTAAAACAGATTGGAGCAGCCACACAGCACGACGGAGAGGCGCCACAGACACACGTCTCCCACATGCCGGCAGCGACACAACACTTGAGCTCAGAGGGCTCGCAGATTTTCCCCACGAGACACACACAGTTCTCTGCTAAAAGACAAAGAACATCATGTTAACAGTCATATTGACGTCATACCAGCAAACATTTCATTTAGTTTCAACGCTAACAGTTTGTCTCACAAGTGTATAGGTGTATAGGTGCAGGGAATCCCTCCCATGATTTACTTGTGAAACATTTGACTAGTTCCTGGTTTTATTTTCAGGTATATGACAGTCGAGGCAGAGACTAAATGTAGTTAATTAGGCTATTTTATACTAAGAAATAAAGAAGATCAAGTGGAGAGCTGTAGTTTTAAAGCAACACTACATAACTTTGACCGAGAGCCACTGCTCTGAAAAACGAAATTTAACGATGCACGTTCGTACATCGCGTAAAACAACAATTTGAGTAAAACCGGGTCATATTTTATGGAGATGATGTCCTACGACTTCTTATGTGAGGTCCATTTCCAGTTAGTACCCTTGACCAAGGCAGTGGCTCAGAATCTGGAATTGGTTCTTTGGCGCTACACTGTGGCTGCCCACTGCTCCTCAGGGATGGATTAAATGCAGAGAACACATTTCCCTGTATACTGCATATGTGACTAATGAAATACCTTTACCTTTAAACCCTAAATACCACAGGATCATATGAGCTGATAGTCTGTTCAGACCAGCCTTGAATAAGGAACACTCAGAAACTATAAGGAGGGGCGAATCTGACCCTGAATCAACTCAAATATCTTGTGTGTGGCCAGCAGTACTCGCACACAACATGAACAACTAGGGATCAAAGTCATATCTGACCTTTACCTTACTTTATGTAGTCTCTACAACATGGTTCTCCAGTCAAAAATGTCATGAGTGTTTACTGTGCCGAGAACAAAACTATCCTTTTGGGCTACAAGTATAGAAGAAAATTCAAGACCACAGTCAACACAGCCAAGTCATTTTATAAGACTTATTAAGTGCTATTGTTGCATTCTCTGCATGTTAACAAACTAGATGAGATATATATAACAGAACTATGTTGGTGAGTACCAATTTATTTATAAATGCTGAGCAACAGCAGGCAGTTAACAATAGTAATAGGTGAAAGAATAACTTAGAGAAAGAATAACTGAAAAAAGAGCAGCGTTTCATTGTCTTCTCTGGTTCACAGTCTCAAGTCGGTTTCACCTACAACCACACCCAACAATAATGATGGCCGTGGTTGGTGGTCAGGTGTATTATTTGTTGCATCTATAACAGTGTCTAACAATTTTTAATAGAAGGTCCTGGAGTACACTTGAACACCCTTAGTCACTGCAGCAAGTGGCAGTTCTGTTCCCTGAGCGAACACCGCCCCCCAAATTGCCAAGTATGATTCCAGTAAATAACTTCCAGTCATGAAATGTGCTGTCTTCACTAATGAACTGAGTGCAGAGGACTGATACAAAACTTCATTACATGATGCAAGGACAATCACCTGGAAAGCAATATAATAAATATAATAAATGGATGTTGCTGCAAAAAAAAAAACGGCAACTGCTTTCACACACATGATCAACCTGCCAGCACAGAAAATCTCAGGTGAATGATGATCAAAATCTCCCTTTATATTCTTCAGTTATGTGGTGAACAATGGCCAGAAAAGGGTTTTTGCAGGATCATATGATGTCACAGTAAAGTTGACCTTTGACTTTCTGGATATAGGAAAATCTCGTCACTTAATAATTTTATCCTTTCAGACATTTGTGTGAAATTTTATCATAAGTAGGGGATTCGTTTTTAACTTAAGACTAAAAAAGAAGTGCTCTGAGGGTCACAGTGACCTTGATGTTTGATCACCAATATGTAATCATTTCATTCTTCACTTTAACTGGAATTTGTTCCTGATTGAAATAAATTTTTTTCAAGGCATTTCTGAGAACTTATGTTCACAATAATGGGACAGACAGACAGACAACCCAAAATCAAGAAGTCTGCGGCCATGGCAGTTACCAACGTGGTGGCATTTAGCTACTAACTGAGTCAAGCATGTAAATATTCATTTAGGTGTCAGTGATGATCACCCGATGACTTTACATTTCCTGCTTAAAACCACACTATTAGCTCAATTCACCAAAGTCACAAAAAACTTGTCACTTTTTCAACACTCATCATTAAATCAAAAAACTCTCACTCTAACACTAACTATGTACAATAACTACAATTACCAGCAAAATATCATTATACTTACACTCATAAGCAGCCATTTATTTATAGACTTCGATCAATCAATCAACATTTATTTATATAGCCCTTTACAACATCCTAAGGTGACCAAAGTGCTTTACAATTGAACCAAAATAAAATCATACAATAAAATTGGAAAAAAGGAGAAAAAATCAGAAATAAAATTGCACAGCACTACTATTAAAATCAGTAAAATCAGAAAAGATCTATAAAAGACAGGAATAAAATGTCACAGCACTGCTAGGTATTAAAAGCCATCCTGAATAAATAAGTTTTGAGCTTGAATTTGAAAAGGCCCGGGTCAGCGATAGTGTGCATTTAACTGACTTGAACTGCTTCACTTTGCAAACGTGTAAAGCTCCCTTAAAAGACGGACACACCAATACTGCATATCTGTTGTTTGTGATTGAACATTAAAAAGGCAAACAACATATCATCTTTGTGGCAGAACTACCGATTATGTCCTATAACCCTGTCTTTAAAGGTCAACTCTGTCGCTTTTTTCCTCCATTTCGTCTGGATGGACAATGTGCCCATGTAAACATGTGAATTTAAAGTATATCGAAAAGCCACGTTAGTGTTTACAAACTGCTGTTACCTGTAATCACAAGCATTGTCCCTGTTTATTTATTGGCCTGTTAAAAAGTTAAAAGGGGGTACCTTTAAGGTCGTTGTATTTCAGCTTTCCTCCAGTTTTTTCTCTGCTGATTGATTTATCAAGTACATGTACCTTATCTATCATACTTCAGTTTGAATGAATAAAATGGGAGGGTAAAACCATGCTATTAACCATTCATACCAAACTATTTTAAAAAATGTTAGTCCATTTTTTCTCTGTGATGGCCAGTATTTGGCTCAGTTTGAATCACAAATTACTTTAAAACATTTATGAAAAAGAATGTTGTTGGTCCACCTTTATAACAGGTAGGGCCTTTGTAAAAAAAACAAAACAAAAACAAAAACAAAAGATAAATCAGAGAGCTGCATTTTCACCTGCTGACACAAAATCTCTGAAACAAAATACATTGGCAGCTACTGCAGTGTTCCTGAAGCCGCTGTTGTAACATCTGCAGGGAAGGTTTGTTTTCCCAACTCATCTCAGTTTGATCTTTAAGTGTGTCTGTCAGTTCTTGTCTGAAGAAGCATTATCTTTGGACTCAGTCAGCGTAAGTCAGAGTTTTATTTAGCCTGGAGGGACAGAGAGAGCAATAAACAGAGTATGACAGAAACATCCACTTACCTGAGACTCAAGGTCAGGCGTTCATCTTTAGCCCTCAACAGATCGCCTACTGAAAATGTGGCACTTCCCAGGACGCTGCTCTGTAGAACCACACAGGAAAAAAAAACATAGCTGATTAATGCTAGGAAAAGTATTTCAACTACATGCACACAGTTAAAACAAACAAATTTAAAAAAAAAAGACTGCAGAAAAATTACTTTCTTCCTTTAATGGCAATGGTTACAGGTAAGAGTCAAAATTACTTTGAGCCTTGTGATCTAAAAAAGTGTGTGATGTGTTTGACATGAGGCACAAGGAAGTGCAGTCCTCTCTTTTTCTGTCTCTTTTCACCCTCTGTTTCCCCTTTCTTACTGCTCTGACAACATGTGTTTGCTGCAGGCATGATGCGAACAGGGGGTGTCAGCACAGGAGAACTGGGTCATGGAGAGTGAGGTAGGGGACGAGGCCATCGATAACGAAGAAATGATCCACATTTGTAGAAAACATGCTCTCTCTCTCTCTCTCTCTGTCTGTCTCTCATGGGCATACGAAGACACAGCCACATTCACACTCACACATACAGAACAATTCTGCACCTGCAAGCAACAGTATCAAATTGTTAGCCTGTGCTTCAGAATAGAACACAAGCTGCTCTGCACAAAGCTCGAACAGATAATCAACCACAGGTAAAAAAAGGGATTACTTCATCATACTGGGAAAAAGGTTTTTATTAACTAAAGTACTTCAAGCCTGTTGGCACTCCCCCCTCTGAGATGATACAACATGATTTGCAGAATTCCTTTTATTGACTAAATCTAACTAAATTTAATTAAATTTAACTTTTGTTTAATATGAAGACTTTTATTGTAGTGCAGGGATGGTTCCATGAAAACTGGAGAAACAGTATGAAGCATATCATCTGTGTCTTGCCCCTGTCAATTCGTTTTTAAGTACTTGTCAAAGGCTATATATTGCCTCTGAGGATAGTTTTGTTGAATAGACTGATCAGTTTATTGACTTATCATTTCAGCTCTAGTCCTGGCATGACAAATCCAAATTAAAATTTAATTCCTGTCAGAATGACTTGAAAATTCTGTCTCAGCTATCAATTACATTTAATATGTCACAACCCATTTCTTAGTCACAGCTGCCCCTGACCTCATGTTAAATCACATAATATGATTCTGATGAGTTCAACATAGTCAAGCATGTGAATTCGGAATTGGAAACAAGCGCTGTTATATGTCTGTATCAGTACAATCAGAAACACATATTGTGAAATAATGTAAAAAGCATCACAAAGGACATCGCACACTGTGAAGTCATGTGACAGCTTTGGTACATGGCATGACTAAAGGCAGGAAGCACCCTGAAACACAGCAGAGCTCACAGGTCACATGACTTTAGCACTCCCTGTCAGAGAACATGACTCACTGATTTTTAAATTTATGAGATCAGTTTCTGTGTGAAAATATTATGCTTTTTTGTAGTTCTACAAGCAAGCTGTTTTTCTGTCTTCACCTTTGTTTAATCGTTCTTTCATTGTGTGGTTATCTGGCTTCTTCTAATACTTTACTTTTAATCTTGATTCCTCCCTCTTCCTGCAGCTGCAGTGCTCTTTCTCTCAGTTTTTTGTTCTCTCCCTGCAGTCTTGTATCAGATTAAAAAAGGGCCATTTTGTCAACTGACCTTTTCTCTCAATCATTTCCCCCTGAAGCACTTTCCTTCTACCACATACAAATCCCCACATGCTTAAGACAAAACATAGCCCCAGACACATTCTCCCCACTCTGGCCCAGTCACAAGTAGGCAAATAGAGACACATGCGCATGCGTGTGCACACAGAGAGAAAGAGGAAGAGAACCAAAACACAAGGTCAGTCAACAGTGCTATGCAAAAAACAAAACAAAAAATATTATGTATCATACTAAAACATAGTGAAAAGTTTTAGAAGCAGCTTAAATTTACAAAGATATGCAGCCTCAAGTATTATATTCTGTTAAGTTTGTACAGCACAGTGACATGTCCTTATGAATTAAAACAGAGCCAGATCCCCCAGTGGCACCACTTAATATGCACAACGTCATATTCTTCAGCACTGACGTATCAGAGCCAATCCTAGTATGCCCTGATAACCCAGAGCAAGAGGCATAGAAGGCCATTACACACCGCTGAGGAATATTATATCCCTATGTAGCCATTACTCGCAAGCCGGTACAGAACGTCTGGTAAATGGTCTTAGAAATCCATTCCTTAGCATCTTTTTATGGCCTCTCACGTTGAAGGCTTTAAAAGTAATGAAGCTCTGGAGACTGTCTTCATATGCAAGATCAAAGTGGCTGTATCATAGAAAATGAGAGAAAGATGGGGGCAAGAGGAGGAGAGGAGTGAGAAAAGAAGACAAATGATGCTCTTCCAGGATCATGGAGGATTGATTATGATGGTCTTGTTCTGTTCCCTTCTCACATCCCCTGGCTCTCTTTTTTCTATATTTCTTTTCGCCCGCTCCTGCTCATTTCTTGACTGGTCCTGCTGGCCATGCTGGTTGCAAGCTATCGTACATGCATAACTTTTGATCTATGATCTCTTTCACTAGCTTTCAAAAAAGTGACAGTTGCTTGCTAGTGAGAAATTTCACATGGGCTCAGAGATAAATACACATTCTGAACCAAACAAAAAGCGGTCTCCAAAACCACACAGACTTGCACAAAAGATCAATCATAGATGAAAAAAGAAAAACACTTGTGCAGAAGGAGGCAGAGCTGACTTAGCGCAGATCTGCAGGCAATCCCAAGCAGTTGTCTGTGGACCTTTTGAAGGCCACAGTGTCGGCCCATCACTTGGCAGACACAAACGATCCAACTCAAGCTGTAGATTTATTGATTTTCTACATGCCCTGAGTGACAAAGTGACACACACACACAGACACACGTACATATTGACACACACAATCTCTCTTTCTTAATCATTCCCTCCTGCTCTGTGTCTCTCACACACACATACACTCACAAACTGCAGATAATACCTGGAGCATAAGACATTCATTCACATGCTATGGCAACAAATGACATTTCATATAAATGGCAGCAGTGACAGTTCTGGCTCTGGCTGAATCATGAGCGCCTTGCAAACATTTATGAATATGAACAGATTAATACTTTGGAGGTCAGTAGTGTCCATATGAATACGCTGCCCCTACACTTCAGAGAGGGCTTTACAAATTGGCCTAATTAAGTCACTGAAGATTTCATAACGTGCCATTTACACTAATATGCAAATGTGTGCACTTGGCCGCAAAATATGTACAAAATAAGTTTAAATTAATACATAAAGTGAGATCACTCACAGAAGGAATTCAACTTACAGTTGTATGCACACAGTCCTTGCAGCAGCAAGCGAGTAAACCAGTAAGAAAGGTAAAAAAGAGCTATTGAAATGAGGAGAGGCTGAGAAGGAGAGAGATCGACTGAAATAAAGAAGAGAGAGAGAGGAAAAGAGATGTAATGTCTTCTTTCTTCCTCCTTCCTACATATCTTCCTGCAGTCCTCAGAGTAACTCCATGTATACAATATATTCACGCTTTAGGGAGCAGTGGGCACGCAGGCTGATACATATCGTAATCATGCAAACAGATAAAACACACACACATATATGTAGACACACACACTGCAGCGTCTTCTGTGACTGGGAACTGGCTAGAGTGAGCTAACGGCGCTACTGCTGCTGCTGCTGTGGCTGGCTTGACAGTGAGAGAGCCCAAAGAGGGGGAGAGAGAGAGAGAGAGAGAGAGGAGGGAGCCACAAGAGGGGAGGGAGTAGACAAATACAAGCAGTCGAGGTGGAGTGGGGGAAGAAGGAGGCGGAGGGTGGAACAACATTGAAGAGGAAGAGACAGAAAGGAAGGAAGGCAAACAATTAATGGGTCGAGAACCAAGATAGCAACGCAGAAAAGGGAGAGAAATATAAAAGAATAAAGAGAGGGAGAGGGGGAGAGAGAAAGAAAGGGAGGGACACAGAGACAGAGTTTTGTGTCACACCTCGGCTGCAGTCGGTGACTCAGATGGCTAACAGGAAAAGAAACACTTGTTATGGCTACTTGAATCAACATGTTCTTCAACTGCGTACAGTGCAAAGTATATCTACAGGAGTGTGCGCTGAAATACAACGAAAAAACCTCAAAACACACACATAAATACACATGGATAACATAAGAGGCTTTTTAAACATTTATATATTTTAAATAACTCAGATATTTACACGCATTTAGCTGCCAGAGATGGGGGGGGGGCATCAATCCATTTTGAGACATCGAGACAATGACGAACAAACCCCACACAGCAACAGCGGTGACACCAAGCTAGGGTTTTCACTATCTGGGCTCGAACCTCGGATTAAGGGGGGTTTAATTTACCCATGCTGACACATGGGGATAAGTAATTCCGGCAGAACAAAGGACACGCTCAAAACTGGCCCTTATCACCCTGAGCAGGTACACAAGCAAACACAAAGACACACACACACACAGAAATACTTAAGCACAAATGGACATGCACACCCACCCAGACATCTAACATTTGAAGGCACACACTGACTATATCGTGCAGACACACTGAGCACCGGAGGTCATGGTGATGAGTCGTCAGCCTCTCTTAATATGGAAGGCGGGGAGTGGAATTAGGGAGCGAGGGTGGAAACACTGGATTTAAAGAGTTCTTGCTGCCTTCATTACTAGATTGATGACCTGGGTGCCAAGTAGAAGCCAGAGTCGTACCTCACCCCTGCCAAACATTACCTAAGATGCTTCTCACTCTGCTAACAAACTGCTTCCTCTGACTATACGACAGTATTTATGTGAATCTGTGCTGCTGCCAAATCTATTTGTACATTTTTTTGTCGGGGATCATTGATGTGTTTTGGAGCCTTTTTTGCATGCACTCCCACTCTTAAATATTAGCGTACAATAGAAATTTGTTTGAATCATACAAGAACAGAAATCTGTGTCAAATAACAACATGCATGGAAAATCCTAGATCAAAGCTTGCTCAAAATATGAATGAAGCACATGAAAACTGGCTTTTTGATTATAATTTTTAATGCCCTACTTGGAAGTTCAAAATGTTTGACATGTATTAGATACCATGAGTTCCTGAAAAGTACACTGAGAATGGCAGGGATTGATCTTCCATCTTGCACCAGGAGCACAAGCTACCCACCACAGTGAAAATGTGTGAGGCTTCTGGCAGCAAAAAGGAAAAGCCTAAGTACTTCTTAATTCCCACTTTTTAGCATTTTTTCACCAGCACCCACAGCCCAGTTGAACACTATCTCCACTGCACATGCACACAAACATTATTCATGGGCCTTGTATGGATCTGTAGGCAGTGGATATGTTGGCCCGTGTGAAGATCATTCAACAAACGCCACTGGCAGTTGATGTTTTTTTAACAGACAGCCACAAGATATCACCTCCAAACTCAGACAAGCTTAGACAAAAACAGGCCACTGCGTTCTCTTCTGTGAGCCTCAGCACTGTCCTCTCATTCTTTGCACACTTATTCCCTTCATGTCTCTCTACCTTGACCTCATTCCCCTGCTTCTGATGTGTTAAAAGGGGGCGGGGAATGTGTGCAGGCAGAGATGCAGCCGGACTTGAGCTCTGCCCAGCTCAATGCATTACCAGCAGCTTACATGATAGGGACAACCAGACAGCAAAGACGTTGTCTGTCACTTATGCTAAGACACAAATTTTACCATATCTGCTTGAATATTAGGTCTTTCTTTTTTTTTTTGGAAATCATGTTTACAAAAATGGAGGGAGTATTCTATTACATTGTGTACGAGTGTTACATTATGTGTTATTTGTAGCTTTGATAATGCTAGACTAGCATGTTTCTTTAAGTCTATTTATAGCGAGGCTTTTAGAGTTAGTCAGCCCTGCAAGTTTTCAGGGAGCTCCCTCTGCTTTAATGGAAGCCTTTCCTGTTTCACTTTTAAAGAAGAGGAGGTTTCAAAAACGATTATTTTCTTCTTAGACTAATAGTTTCTCTGGGAAACTTTCCCAACTGGACTAGTCTTTCCGTGTTTCAGGACTTCAGAAAGTCTCTTCTAAGACAGGTGTTGGAGAAAGTCAGGGTTGTCTTATATGCTGGCCAAGGCAACAAGCTCTGTTACTGAGTTTCTGTGTAGGAGTTTTAGGATATAATCAGTACCTGAGGGACTTTTAATCATGTGAGGGGAAATGATAGCAGGCCCAAGATTCAGTGTGCTTCTTGTTATGTTACTCAACTGCTCCTAAGGCAGTGTGTGTGCTCCAAGCAGAGTGAGACAGACTTTTTCTGATTTGTACTTGGATACAAACTCCTTTGATGTCTTCCTCTAGTGTTTTTGCCATTACATGCCTTATTAATCGTTTGGACTTTTCTGCTTTATGAATAACTTTCGAAACATATCAAAGGCACCAAACACATCTACTGTAAAACAAAGGTACAGCTTGTGCAATCATGAAACTGAAAGAGGAGAGATGGATGCCTTCTGGGGCTGATTTTGATTTTTTTTTAAAAAAGAAAGCCAAACTTTGGTCTTTTTCAACTTCAGTAAGATTATTGAGTGTAAAATCTTGGAAGTGGGTGCTTAATTGGCATAGCTTTCCATGACCTAACTTCTGTGCTCACATAATTCAGTGATAATTCTTATCTCACTTGGGAGCCTTACAAGTGAAAATTACCATTAGAACACATGGAGGCTTCAGGAAAAATCCATATCTGCACTAAATAAAGATGAGGACTGTGAGGAACAACAACAAAGGATACATTATGATAAGGAACTGAATCAATATTTTAATATCTAAGTGATGTTAAAAAGAGAGCTACAATGGTGCAGTTGTGTCAATACTAAATGTATTTGGTGTAATTAGCCCACTGTTTAAAGAATGCAGCTTGCTATGCAGAAATATGTGCCACAGTAACGAACAGACAAATATTATCTCAGCATATGTTGACATCTTTGATACTGTTGCTCTGAATGTTAAGTTCTCATGGTGAGATTTTCCATTGAATGAGTTTACCAGTTGCTCTAGCTATTTTTACAAATGTGTATCTGCAATATGCTAAAACATGATATTTTCATTACTGTCAAATTTGCTTTTCAGTCAGACAATGTTCCAATTCAAATTCAGCCACGGACAATTCAAAAAGATAACACATAATCTAAACACACACAAGGTACATCAAAATACCTGCAGCTTTCTGACTGTCATTGGTAGGTAAATACAGTACGTTTAGTATTTTGCAAATTAAGTTTCTCTAATGTGAAGCTCCTGCAAAACAGAGACATTTAGACACTTTCTGTGTAAAAATTATAGAAACCAAGAAGATATTTATAACACATTTTGTTGCCTTAAAAGTAAATACTCACTGAAAGCTGAGAGCTGAGAGACTGTTGAAGACCCTTTAACAATTCCTTTTCCTGCAAGTATTGTAAATACAGACAGATCTATAGAGCAGAGTGGTGAACGAGTTAATATTCCAGTTTGTCAAAAAAAGCACTTTGAGGTTCCTGAATATCTGTGATATTCTGCCACAGACGGAAGACAAGAGGGAAAACAAAAACAGTGGTTATGCCTTCTCACACAGGCATTCTTAAGCTTGTCAATGCTTGCCCCAAAACTAGAAGCCTTTCCTTCAACTCTCGTCTTATCTCCCTCCCTCTATCCCTGTGCCTGATTGCTTAATCACATTTTGGCTGCTTCCTTTCAGTTCTTGGCCAAGTGTCAAACAACCAAGCTTTTCTGACTGAAGCTGTTAATACTACTGACCACTGAGAATGATGTTTAAGTAGCATTAAACAGAAAATCAGATTCCAGTGTCCATGTCTATCTATCGCACAAAAAGCTGCAGGTTGAAGAAAAAGACACACAAGTTGCAGCCCATTCAGCCTGCCCTTGGTAAACTGAAGGCACAGTACCGACGCCTTCCCCCCACGCACTCTCTTGTCTGGTCCATAAACTTTAATGGCTAACCCCACTGCAGACTAGGGGATAAAAATCAAGGCTCCCTTGCTCACAGTCTGTAAACATGACTCGGTGGCAGGGTTAAAGCCTGTACATCGCCATTCAAATCCTCTCTACTGACTTGAGTACCATATTTAAATTACAGCACAGGAAAGCTTGAAGCTGTTCTCATAGAGCCGCATTTTAACAGACACTTTTCCTCTCTGTCAGCAGATGAGACCAATCCATATGATCACACACTTTGCAGTATGAAAATTTTTATTATCAGCTACTTACTGTGAGCTGCTATCTGCTAGACCTCGTGGTGGCTGTGGTTTGCAGCTTCCCCTTTCTGTCGCTGCGGTTCAAGTTGAGACCAATGCAGCAACAGAGAGAAGTTGCATGTTGAGCAGTGAAAGGATGCACTTTATCATTTCATCACCCAGAGTTGATGTTGCTAAGTGTGACATCCTGTTAGTCACATTATCTCAGTTATATTGGTCGTTGCAATAGTATTAAGCTTTTTGTTTTCTACATTAAAACTTCTCTCTGACAAACAATGGCTGAATGAAGCCTGTAATTTTTGCGGAGAACAGATTTACAACATGCTGTTCTGTACAGTAATTTCATTTCATACCCATCATCAACAGATAATAAAGAACGTGCAGGTCGCAATTACCTGTCCCTGTTTACCAAAATGAAGCCACCAGTTTGCCCCCTAGACCGGTCTCTCTCTTTACCTTCCTTCTTTCTCTTACACACACAAACACAAGCGAATGCATGGTAATAGTAGTATAATATGCTAGCTCATGCCTGAAGTGGTTGATAGCTCTCTTCTTCAGAAAGCAGGGCTATGGGGGCTGTGAAAGTAAACAGCTCGGATCAAACCAACTCTCAGCTCCCTTTGAAGAGTGCGAGACAATTACAGAGATCAATGGTGCAGCCCAGAGGTGGTTAACAGCCGAGACAGGCAGACAGGGATTGATGCTCAGTAATATCTGGAGCAAAAACGCTCAACTTCCTTTTCCCGGGGGCCATGTTTATGAAAACAAACATCTGTAATATTTATTCAATAAAAGTTGATAAAAATTAGGAGCCCCATAAGTCATTCAACTTTGAAATTCTAAACATTCAAATTAACTGACTTATTAACTAACTAACTAAACTAACTAACTCACTAATTGACTTTGTACAAGGGATGACACTAGACCTATATTTATACAACATTAAACTTAGCTGGAAGCTCATCAATAATGCAGTCTCTCCAATGTTGGAATCATTCGTAAATATAAACAAAAACGCATAACGCTGCTACCAGTGACAGACAGAAAAACATACTTAAGCTCATTTAGCGTGAAAAACACTATACACTCTAAAGACACTCTTGCCCCTGTTCAGTTAACAGTCGTCTTCCCTGCAAAGCTCACAGTCTGATCCTAGTGCACTTTGCACAGCCTCCCTGTTGCTAACAGCTTCATTTATCCCATCATAAAAACTAGCATTTCTGTGTCTCTTTGCAGACTAATTGGTACAAACAAACAAAAACATCCCCAGTGTGCATCGATTTATTTCATTATGATTTTGAATATGGTCGGATGTGGTACACCAGCTGTACCTGGGAGCATAATGTGCGAGACTGAAAACATATACATGTGGATTTCGCTGCTGTACATTTCAAATTTAAGCAGATGGTTGTTAAAGCTCTGTGTGAGTGGACAGATCTACAACATTTCTGCCATAGCCTCGTAGTGCTTTATTATTAACCACCATCTCAGCAGAGAAATAGCACAAACTTTAAATAAGACATAAATCTAAGAAAAAGGTCAATAAGTCAAAGTCTTACTATATGTTTGCATGTTTTCCCAAAAGGCATCTTTGACATGCATACAGTGATAAAAGAAACAAAAAACTGCCTAGTAGTATGGTGTCAGTGTGTATCCGTGTGTGTGTGACACTTAAAGAGCAAAAGGTGAGCTGCAAACTGTAGTTTAAAAGCTTTGGCTGCACACTCATTCTTACTGTGTGGGAGTTTTGGACCAAGCTCTCCAGCCCCTTTCTTTCCTGTGGGATGACGTAAAACTGAGTCCATGTAGAAGGTGCAGATTCGGAGGGCTCACACAACTTTGACTTGGCAAACAAAAAGTCGTGAAAAAGAGTGGGTGAGGTGCAACAGCCAGCAGCTATGTTTATTTCTCATCAAATCTCAGACATATTAGTTGCCTAAATGACATATTTACCATTTAATGCGCTACAACACCAACAACAAGTTTTGTTTTTTTTTTAAATGGGAAATTACAATTTGCCCTTGGTGGCAATGAGATTTACAAATGAATGGATTTAGAAAGTTTTGTTGCTGTGTACACTCATGAATAGCGCACATAAAATTCTTTTTCTTCTACTTCCTCTTCAAAAAAAGAAGGTAAAATCAAAACAAATATATTTGTATTTTCCAGGGAGGGGAAATTTCTCTTTGAGATGTTTAAAGGCTCCACGTTCACGCCAAAGGCTTTTTGTGTGCGCTGAAAGGAAACAATGCTGGCTGATTTGTGAGGTTCTGATTATCATATAATCCACATGTGCCAACAGAGCAGATCAAGAAAAAAGCGACATGAACCTTTGGCCATGCATTCATTTACCCCTCACTCTTCTGAGTAAGGAAATGAAGAGAAAAGCAATGTGTTATTATCTTCATCAATACGCTAAGAAGTCAGACTGTTGAATACATGGTCATAGCTTTGGCTGTGCCCTCGGTTATTTTCTGGTTTTCTGTATTTTTTCTCTGTTCATGTGTCTCCAGCGTTGCCCGTTTCTGTCTTTGTCTGCCCCCACTTCTCATTTTTCTCAGTTTTTACATCTTTAACTCTTTTCCTTGCTTTCTATCCTTGCACCTTAGACCGGAGGAAGCGAGGAAAGGACATGAGAAGAGAGGAGTTGGGGCTTCAGTCATTTACAAAATGACTGCAACAAAATGACACATCCTTGCTTTGGAGTTGACATGGTCAATTAAATATGATGTGTGGTACAGCTGCATCATGGACGTGTCTGGGTGTTCAACTCAACTGCTTCTTCACCCTAACCAAGTGTTTTTTGTCATTAACCCTAACCAGACCATAGTATTATCCCATTAGAAGACATAATTAGTTCGTACTAAGTGCGCAATAAAGACACAATGTGTACAAATCTCCTAGAAGTCTCAAATATCTACAGTTATTACCTAGCATCATTTAGCACAGCATATTAACAACATTATCACAATATTTAAAGAAATGTTGACAATCAACAATCAGTAAAAAAAAAAAAAAAAAGTTTGTTTTGTGTTTTGTCTCTTCTTTGACAAATGAATAACACTCAAAAGTACAACATTGACCGGTTATAATACAGGACAGTACAAAAAGAATAATTAAACTTGATAAATATTTTCTATTTTATGGCAGTGACAACCGCTGTTATAGTGCATTACTGCTTTCCACTATGACAAAGCCAGAGCAGAAAGAAAAGGAAAGGATTCAAGAGGTGCTGTATTATTTGCAAGATATTATCATATGCGTATCATTAACACATTATCAATACATTTTTAAATATCACATTGTTGTTTGAACATGTATAGTACAGTATGACACCTAAAGAAAGATGTGTTATTCAGCGATAAACACTCAAACACACTCAAATCTATCAATACAAAGTACGTTCTGTTTTTCCCACTCTTTCTTGATTGAACAGCACCTTACACGAACAAAAAAAGACAGAAAATTTGTCTGCATATTTCGAGCATGTTAAACAGCTGTGTGCTATGCTTCTTATATGTCATGTCTGCCCAAAAGATTTCCGAAAAAAAAAAAAGCCCTGCACATTTTTGCTCATACCTCAGCAATCCTCCTCTTTTTTCAGATTCATTTTAGGAATTGAGTCATTCTAGAAGATGGCAGCTGAGATCAATTATCAGGTCATGGGCAGGAGGATGGAGGGGAGAGGAGATGAAAAGGTACAAAATAGAGAAATGAGGAGAGCCCTTCTGTCTCTGAGCTGTAGGTATGTGACTACTCTGCTCTGCTCTTTCCTGATTGCTGTTCAATCCACACACCTGCTGCAAGCCGCTCACCTGAAACCCATCAACTCATCAACCCTGCAGTACACTCACCCTCATGCTTCAAGCAGATCGTTCAGTTTGCTAAAGTGGTGCTTACGCTACAGCCAATTTAAGCTTCATGTTGTGTTGTTTGAAACCCTGGTTAATCTTGTGTTTACCTGTGCTTCAGGTTCACTTCCTCCCTGTAATATTCATTTGTCTGCAGGTCAGTACATTGCCCATCTACTCTCCAGCCAAGAGCTCAGCTCTCCTTGACTCAGCTGGGTCCTTTGTTGTGTCAAATGTTAACATTATACAAGTAGTGACTACTTTTATGACAATGCTATGCATTGACACTCATACATATTATTATGAATGCTGCTTGCCCACATGTGTGCAGGAATACAAAGACCCTGGTTGGGCTGGCAAGCTCATCAGTGGCTCAGTTAGCCATGGAAAACATGTAGCTAACTTAATACACACATACACACACACACACACACATAGAGCCAACAAGCATCAGCACTTTCCATCAGTTCCTCTCAAAGGAAACCATTACACTGCAGAAACCCGCAGGAAGCCAGGCAGAAAGGGGATTTTCTCAAGCACTTTTTTTCTCTCTTCCTCTCTCCCCCTCTCCCTGAAATAAGAGAAAGAAACTAACTTACACTAAGCTACTTTTGGCAGAGAAAAAAAAAAGATTACAGTCAGCCAAGCGTCTAATTCACCTGTGACCCAGTAATTCATTTGTCTGATAATCTGCTATTGCTGGTGACACTAACAATCACTGATATGATGGGTAGAAAAGCGAGAGAGGGTTAGGGGAAGTATAGGTTGGGCTGATTGGTGAAGGAGGTATTTGATTAAATTTTTAAATGAATAATGCATTATGAAATTGATCCAGACAAATCTTCCCACCTTGGGAAGATTGGAGTAGGATTATACAGGGAAGGGTTTAGGAGAGGTTATAACAAAGAGGAGGTTTCAGGAAAGGTGCACTTCAGCATCAAGTGGTCACCTGGTGCTTGATAAAGTAATTTGTCTGCTCCATTCACGTGCATGTCAGCTGCATGCCAATTGAATGTAGCATGAGTTACATGAACAGTAACGGGTGTAAAATGTAGCCTGAATAGTATGCTGAACATGTCCTTACATTTTCTATCCGTTAAAACTAGAGAAAAATGGAGCCACTCCAATTTCCCAACCAATTTTATTTTGATGCATAGCTGTCTTGAAGGGAGTGTCAGTTTTTGCCACTGAAAGCTTTTAGACGAATGACTAAAATCTACATAAAAATATATTAATGTAACCCACTTCTTGAGAGAAATAGTTTGACATTTTGGTAAATATGCACATTCATTTTTTTGAAGAGTTAAAGGCCCAGTAGGTAACTTTGCGAAAGTGAAAGTAAACTCGCGACTTGATCTGAAATTTCAACACAATACACTGCCAAATCCCTTTATGAACCTCTGCCAAGCACCCCACACACACACACAGACACCTGCACACACACACACATACACACAAACGCGCAGGCACACACACACACAAAGCAGCCATAACGCACCCACAGAAGACATACCGTATCCGTAGCAACAGGAGACTCCAAAACAATATCGCATCTCTCTTACCATGAAACACACTCTTCTTGTGTGTGTCTGTGTGTGTGGAGGGAGGGAGGGGGGTTGACAGAGGTGAAAAGAGGGACCTGATGGTGTATCATCTTGAAATTCCCGACCAAGTCGCGGACTTTAGTTTCTGTGTTGAGGACGTGTACGAGCTGCGATTGGCTGCTCCTCCTGCTCCCTCTACCTGATTGGTGGAGAGCGTTTAGACTGGTTGGATTTTGGCAAGTACGATTACAGGCTATAGGCGGAGCCAGAGGAGTTGGATTTTGTCCTAAATTACCCATTTAATGTCCTACTATCAGAAGATAATGATAGTTCCAGCAAATATGACTGAATAATTGTTAGTAATTCTTACCTACTGCAGCTTTAAAGGTTAGATTTTCAAAGTCTCAATAAAATTCTAAAAAAGTGCTAAGAAGTCTTTTGAAATGTGCTGAGAGTCATGTCAGCTTTGTCAAATCCCCCCAAATCACAGCCTTGTCTCAAAAGTTTTTACCATCGAGATACTCCACATCCTTAGGTCCTGATATTGAACAAAGAAGAAAAATACTGAATAAGTCCCATCAGTAGGTTTTGTGTCATAAGAAACCTTTGGATAAGTCCTGAGCAGACGTCCTCCGAGTCAAGTGAAGTCAAATCAATTTTTATTTTGAATTTGGTATTTTTAGCAGTCCGGCTTGTTTGGTGTCTGCTTTGTTTCCCTCAGCTCAAGCCAGGTCTTGAAAGACGTTGTGTTTAGTCATACCCCAGCCACTGTCACAAGCCATCAGCACCCCCTCACTATTAATCTAACCCTCCCACACACACACACGGATAGACACAC
>JAQLOL010000019.1:3436636-3447168 GCA_029783665.1 Naso thynnoides
GTCCTACTATCAGAATATAGTGACAGTTCCAGCAAATATGACTGAATAATTGTTAATAATTCCTACCTACTGCAGCTCAGCAGCTTAAAATCCTAACCGATTTTGAAAAAATGGGTTGCATGCCACACATGAGGAGAATCTTTGCTGTGATTTTCAAGAGGGGCTTGTTGGACCCAAAATTGACCCGATGATCCTGTAATGTGAGCCCAGTCTAAGTGTATTTCTCAAAATGAAGAAAATGTGAAAAAATCCAAATAAAAACAAAAACAAAAAACTTCAGTGTGGTGGCAAAAGTCAACATGTTTCAATTGCTAAAGGCCTTCAAAAAGTTAATTTTGAACTTGTTAGTTTTTCCTACATTTGGAGTACTTGGATTGCCTTCAAGTTTCAGTTTCTTTGTTTCTTTCCTCGTCTTCCGTGAGCATCCGACAGAGCTTAGCACCCAGGCATTTCTTTTAATTATGCCTTTTTAAATTCTTTTGATCTTGGCTCCAAAACTTTTGCTTGCCTATTTTTCACTCTAATGTACATGTAAACATTGACAGTGCTTTAATGTTTTATTAGGCATTAAGTGCACACAAAGTATGCACACTTACATTTAGTTTTTATGTTTTCCAATCATTTAAGCATGTTGTATTTAGGTTTGTATGTTTTTGTCACTCACACACACAGAGTTTGTGCAATCATTGCACATTAGTACCTCCGCTTCTTATAAATGTTTCTAAATCACCTGTAAATTTGGCATGTTTCTGCAGATCTAAAGAAAAATGCACCACTGTAAACACTAATCAAAATACACTTCATTCATTGGCAGTAAATGCACTGTCTCTTGTATGGCTTCCTTCTAAGAATTCTGTATAAAAGTAATATGTTTACTAGCGTACTTTTCTTGTGTTAAGTTGTGACTTTACCCTGGAAAGAAAGGGCGTCTCCTCACAGCAGAAGCACCAGACATCTGCTCAGCAGTTTTTTTTTTAAGTAATTAGCTTCTCTGCTTAGATTTAGTTGGTTGCCTTTAATGAGCGTGCACTATTCCAACAACTATTTTCACGAATGACTGCATGCACCCATACGACAAAACCTAGAGTGCACTTAACTTCCAACAATTGTAAATATATTGAAGTGCATGTCAACAGAGTGGAGGGAACAATGAGGAAAAAGAAAGTAATTATCTGGTGCCTTCCTTAATACAAACAGGAGCTTGAAATATTGTCAGCCAAGGAAAATGATATCATTACTGTGAGACAACACTTCAGAGGGTCTTGAAAGAGTACTTTAGAAAATAACACTCCCATGTGACATGTATCACTTCTAACAACTTGTCCATGGGGCTTTTCAGATGCCATGTGAGACATATGTAGTGTTAACTTGACATGGCAGAGCGAGTGCTCAGTTGTCAATAAAAAACTGTTAAGAGTGTTTGAACCATCCATTTTCCAGGATTGGGGACCATTTATTTGCCCTCAATTTTCATCCGTCTGGCTCCAACACTTTTACAAGTGTGCTAAAGTTCCCAGGATTTTCTTTTTTAAATAGGATGAGGCAGACAGAGCAGTTCTTCTAAAGCATTAAAGGCAATCTCACCCTATTTGCATGAAACGTCATGTTAAAGAAGCACTTTAATTAATTACCAGGTCAAACATTTCAGTCTCCTAAAAAAGCAAATCCTGTTCATGATTTGAAGGCATGCCAAAAGTATACAGTAAGGTAAGGTTTCTTTAATTCTGAGCTTGATTTGCAGGATGTGTTCACAAACAAGACAGACTCAATCCATCTAATCTCAGCGTATTACCCAGACATTTCTCATACCATCAGTCTCTAAATAATACTTACCAGCTGCCTTAAAGTAGCTTCAGCACTTCAAAGTCTTATCCAGAGGTGTTTTATTTCTGCAAAAGTGAATGTGTTGCCAACAAGGTAAGGCAAAACAGGTTCCTCACTCCTTTTCAAGCCCGATCTTTAATCCTTTAATTTTTACTTGCAATGGCGCATGAAATGCTGAAGCCATTGGCAACAATAACGTGCCGTTTTAAAAACAAAATCAGAGGCTCCGTAATGAATTAGATAATTAGCAAGACTGTCAAAGCACAAAAATTACAATTTAGTAAAATGAGCTGAAATCATAGAGTATTTATGAAATAGGATTTCTAAACACACTCTGGGATGCGTGGTGGCTACAGGGCAGATAAAACAGAGGCAAACTGGAAGTTCACAGAAGTGCAATTGTACAGTGCATCAAGTACACTCTGTCTGGGTTGAATGGGAAATGCACTTAAAAGAGAATAATGATTGGCCAGATGTAATTTCTAGAATACGACTTGGAAAAGTGGAACCTCCATTTACAGTACATTATATTATAATCACTACGACTGCAGCACTTTAACTGGTGAAAGTGAAGGTGTTGCTACACATCATAGCTATGCTGAAGGCCAAGAATGTCTCTCACATAGGCCGACAAGTGACGCTCAGAGCTGCCCCTCAAGTTCCCACTCTTGAGACTTTTCCCCATCCGTGTGGCTCACACCATCGTCCTGACTGACAAACGTCAAACCTGTCATCATCTGAAGCTCACTCCTGTCTGCTGTGATCAGCGGAAGTCACTTCTCTGCCAATTTTTCTCAAATGAATTCATGAGTGTTTGATTGACTTGAAGGTCAGACCAGTTAAACCAATCTGCTGATGGAACCCAACATAGATTTTTTTTAAATTTACACAAAATAAAATCTGGAGCTATCTTTGACTCACTTATTTGAAGGATTATTGCATAGCCTTTTGTTGTCTCAAACTTGGCATGCAACATTAATTTTCTGTATTGTCATCCTTTGTGAGGTAGCTGGTTTAATCCCTGAACAAAGCAGGCTGAAGCTACAGAAAAGGTTAAAGAGCAGTGCTTATCTCCCTCATTTTCGCCACTGTGCTGCTCCTGAGCAAGACCCTTAACCCAAAATGCACCAGCTGAGCTTCTCAGTGCCCAACAGATCAGACTTATGAAAGGAGTTGTGGCTAAGACGGTAGAGCAGGTCAGGTATTGATCACTTGTCTGCTGATTCAATCCCTTTTAGGAGGACAGTCTTGGTTGTCTGTGAATGGCTGAATGAGAGCCACACTGAAAAGCATTTTATCCGAGATGAAACAGTAAAGCACTATTTAAGCGCAGTAAAGCACAGTAAAGCACTATTTAAGTGCACTCTATCATCTACTGTTCAATATGGTTGTCCTTGGCAGCTAGTAGGAGCTGTTGTCTTTCTTCCTTCAATTAAAATAAAGCCAGTTAGACGCCAGAGACTCCAAACATGCACGATTTTGCTTTCTTACCGTTGAATGATTTGCTTGAAGGTCTTTATTTCATAGATAAAGTGAATGGGTGTCAGAATATGTTTGGTGTTTGGTGTGTACAGTATATGTTGGCCTAACGTCAAGTCAACAGCAAAGGAAGCGTGTGGTTTGAAAACGGTTTATCTGTGGCTATTTCTCTTTTTGTTGCAACTGACCTAATTAATCCCTCACTGCATGTATACAATGTCACAAACGGTTCCAACAGGAGTAAAAAGTGTGACAGTCACAGAAAGTGCTACTTCCAGTGACCACTTTGAAATAATAATGATTGAAAAAATACATGTGGAGTGATACTTTTCTAGTAAGATCTGCACATAAAAAGTTAACTTACAGCCTATCTGCTGTAGCACTTTAACAAGGATTAAAAGTGTAAGTCACATAAAGATAATATTTTCTGTTATTCAACAGCCAGCTCAAGATAGGCACTTCTTTCAGTACATGGCCTCTGAGTAATCACTAACAACAAGGTATTTCAAAAAACACTATTGTGGCAAAAAACAAAAAGACACAACTAACAAAAGTACACAGTGTAATACAAAAAAAAAAAAAAAAGCAACTTCTGCGTTCTCATGCGTGCGCACAGAAAACAATCGCATACACGTTAAAAAAAAACTATCACTTACAAGGTAAATATGCGCTTGACTACATTGTTTTGTGCTGTGAAAGTTGGCTTTTGCACCGGTTAAATTTGGATATGTTTTTGGTGTGCTGTGCGTGATGTGTAAACAGAGCTGTTTTACTATGCTTTGTGTGTATGTTGTCTGCTGTGTGCACCGGCGCCTAGTAACATTAGTTTGAAGAATGGTACACTTTTTTTTCTGGCTTCAGTGAATATGCCAATGATAATTCCAGATATCTGTGTGCATATATGTGTGCACATGCAATAGTTTCTTATGCTTAAAAGATTTTTTTTTTGTGTGTGTGTGCCTAAGTCCCTTAAGGGGCTCTGTATCTTTGAGATCCGAGTGAGCAAACCAAATTACTGTTTCTGACTCAATCCAACAGTCAGACACTAAGAATAAATCAGAGTGACGTTTCTGGTCCCTAATAGGAGTTAGAGTTATCTCCTCTGATCCATTCACTGTGCTGATGTTGGTTTAAGAGAATGGATACTGTTTTCAGCATTGTTTACATTTCTCTAACTTAACACTGGCTGCATCATCACAGAAAACTCAACTCTGATGGTAGTGTTGTGGTGTGCGGAATGTAGTAGGCCTACTTGTTTTGGTACTTGAATGGTTAAATGCGTGGAGAAACAAAAGAGTATAGTAGGTTGTAATTTTTGCTCGCCTGCACTGTAGTGTCCCTATTTTGCAGGAAAATAAACAAGTGCAGACTGAGTTTAATAAAGCAGGCCACCCAGCTATGCATGGATTGTCTTTGTGACAATTTAATATACCGTGTTGATACAACACTAATTGGACAAGAAAGTATGCATCCTCAAATGGCACGCATCCAATACAGCAGTAGCTCTAATACTCACACTACCATTAAATTATCTTACATTTTATGCCTGGCAAGACTCCAAGTGAACGAGAAAGACAGAGAGGTAAATAGTTTGACTAATTTTTGAACTGCAGACTTGAATTAAAGCACGTTTCAGCACTTGTGACATTGGCTGACATTGCTCCAATGATGGTGAGGGAAGCAAAGTGGCCATCAGACAAGAGACAGTCCTTATCTGAGGACTGTTACTCTCGTAGGTTATCACTGCTCAGCTGTCCAACCAATCACTACCAAGACCTTTCTAGGATATCTCTGAGATTGGTTCTTGTAAAAGTGTGTCTATGTGTTTGTGTGTGCACATGGGCGTGTATGTTTGTGTGCATGTCCCCTCTGGCTCCCTCTCACTGCCTGCTCTGTTGCCTTGTCTGCTTCCATTTCTCTCCACCATCTCCCTTCTGGCAGTAAACTTGTGCACTTACAGAAAATTCCCACCACATTGACACTCATCCAGCTAAAAGCAAGGGCTGTGCCAAATATATGTCAAGTCACTGCCTTTTACACATCATGATTATTGACGGGGCAGGATTAACTGTGGCTGGGATTCTCCATACTTCAGCAGTTCATAATTGGAGCGACAATTCACCATGGAACAGTGGCTGCTATAACTGCCTCCTGAGATGTGGCTAATATCTGCCAGTCAAACAGTTTTCGAATCAAGAAGAATCAGCAGAATAAAGAGAATCTGCATCGACTATGGCAAGGTAACATTATATATGGTATTGAGTGATTGAAAGCTAAATTAATCGCGTAGGCTACTGGGTAACGTCAAAACAGCTTATATCCTATAGGTGTTAGATTGAGTAAAATATAAAAAATTTGAATTTCAAAACAACCTCAACTAGACTTGCAAGACCACAATTGCTGAAAAATTATGATTTCCCTTTTGCTAGAGTATTATCTGTCTCACACTTCAGCTTTTAATCAGTGACACAAGGGTGCGACCTACTAGCAACAGATTTTATCAAGACTAGCAGCAGTTAGCAGGTAACTTCAAGAAGAACAGCCTCTAAAAATGTCTGCAGTTTGGGGAGACATCACCCTTTTAGCAGAGACCAATGGATAAAATGAGCTCATATAGCAGTCTTCTGTAAATCATGGTTTGTCATATGCAAGAAATAAAACACTCACTTATAGTTTTTCAAAATCAAAAGTAGCTACATCAAACTCAACAATCTCTTGTTGGTACATATTTGAGTTTCAACATTTCTAAAGTTTTCCCAAGTTTACGCAGTTTGTAATGTTCTATATTCAGCTGTGCTCATACACTGTCTGTCTGCAGCAAAATATGCATTAATAATTGTGTTGCTGTAATAACATCCCCTGTGGTATCTTGCTGCATATCATGTGCACTCTGTGAATTTGTTCAATGATAATAATAAAATGCTTCCAGGGCACAAATAACTGGAATGAGGCCATCTTCTGATTTCAGACCCAAAGTCACAACAATAACAACATGGCGAGACAGAACAAATGGATTGTAAGCAACACGCAGACTACAGTAATTATTTTACTGTTTTCAAAATCATATTTGAATGGATGGGAAAAGTTCAAGCAGGGGACTCACCCGAAAAAAATCTGACAATATCTCATCCTACGCATGCTTTGGTACTCCTCTCAGGCAACCTCTATCCAATTTTCTGTGTGTGTGTGTGTGTGTGTGTGTGTGTGTGTTACACAGGCCAGCAGTTTTAAGTTGGAACCATGATCAGCTCTTTCTCCACTGCCCTCTGAATCAAAGATATCTTGCTCAATCCCTTTGGTGCAGTTTGTGAGTGTGTGCGTGTGTGTTTGTGTGCCTGCGTGTGTTCATCAGGCTGTTTGTGGTGGCCAGAGGGAGAAATGGCCATTATAGCAACCCAGTAAAAACCCTACTGCTCATGTTTTATTTGATTGAATACATTTTATGGCGGCTTTATGGAAATGACCGGACATGCGCCATTTTCCTGTTTTACTCAGATGAAGTCTTTTGTTTGTCACAGTACGGTGCACATCACACAAACCAATCAAAATTCCTTACCATGGCCAGTATTAGGAGTGCAAGCGAAAAACTGCATTACATGTTCATTCCAGATTGCAGAGAGTAAAGGCAGGATAAATGAGGCTGTGATTAGAGAGAAGAGTTCTTCAGAGGCGTCTCTCCCCTCGCTTTATACCACAAGAACACTCAGTAATAGGTTTCCGCTGACAACAAACCACAGGTCTGTCATTAGCAGGGTGTCTTCAAGCCCCTTCAGAAAGGAAAGTGAGCACAAACCTGATGCACCCAATATTCACAAATAATCATTTTTGCCTCCTGTATATGCTTTCAACTCAGGGCCTCTATTTATCTCACTTCTCTGAATGAGTCTTGAGAAGATTCCAATTGAACTTTAAAGATAATGACTGGCTACTGAGATTTCATACAAGAGCCCTAAATGCTATGTGTGACCACATCTTCCAACCTCCAATGCAGCTAAAAGCTAGTTTATTCTTGAACCTCTCGCCTGTTTTTGAAATGTAATTATTATTTTGTGGTTTCTACCATGACTGACAGATAGAGGTGTTGTCTCATTTGTCATTTAAACAATGTTTGAGACAAGATGCAGCAAATAAGTTACACTTTAAATCTTCTTTAAGTCGTTATGCTCAAAGATTTGGCTGAGATCATGATGAAATTGCCTTAAACTAAGTGTTCTCCGTGTAGTCTACCTCTTTTCGAGCCAGAGTGAATATTTTTTGTTTCAGTGATCACAATGCATGCTGAAAAGGAATTTATTGCCCCTGGGAGCCTTTCAGAGTGCAGTTGCAGGTAAGACATCAGTGACAAAGTAAGGCTAGCCTGTCAGCCTTTGACAACCAGGGCTTGAGGGGGGGATCACTTACACCTGAGAGATATCTAACCCTGTCGTACTCCTTCTCACACCTCCACTCCCTCACTTATCTTTCTTTTAGCCCTGTGCGTGTTCTCAAATATTCATGACCATGCAGCCAGTATCATCTTAGAATATCTAAATGCGAAGCCCAAGGCAGGAGGAAGTCATCCTACTATGAAATTCTCTGGTCCCCTACGAATGTTAAAGCAGTCATCTATAAACCCCACTCCATCAGTTCCCTCCCCCTCACTGTTACATTCCCTTCCCTTCTTATTTCCACTCCAAAAATCGCATAATAAATAGACAACATGGCAATTCAGACGGAGTGGCAAAGTTTTCAAATATATTGAGTGGTGGTAACTGTGTATGCGATCTGCATTCCATCGTAGTCAATCAGCATGTGCGACAACATCTGCTAACAGAGCTGAAAGTGATATGTAGAGCTTTTTGACAGCTGATTTGTAAAACACACACACACACACACACACACTCGCACACACACTCACTCACACAAACACAAAGATGGTAAATTGCCTCATGCTTGTTCTTGCTGAAAAAAAGCAACATGAAATGACGCAGCCTTGGCTGAGTGATTGCCGATCTGCCACTTTAAGCTGCTGGGGTCGATGCACTGTGCCAGCTCATGTTCAGGGTCATGCCTGTGCCACTTAAAGATTCTCTAATGAGACCCAGACGAGCAAGCTGTGCCCATCTAAACGGAGCAGAAAAATCTGAAACCTGACCACAGCATGCCAGCCCCGGTTTTGGGGTAAAATAAGAGGGAAGAGGACATAAAGATGCTCAAGCACTGCAAAGCCACAACAACATAGGGTTCACTTAGAGAAAAGGAGGTGAGACTTTGTGAAATGGCTACAAAAAGTCTTGATAAATCTTATTTTTTTAAATGGTCAAAGATGGTTGCAATTCAGTTTATCATTCAATTTTTTTTTCTTTGGAGGCAGTGGGTTCCGTGAGATGAATGCACAGTGGGACATGGCCTATGAGGCCATGGGTTCACACTTAAGCTCTAATAGCCAACTTTAAGTGAAATACTGTGCTGTGTGTCAGTGATATTATTGACAGAATGACAAGAGCGAATGAACATGAGAAACACATAGAAAAGAGGGGACAGTATGAGAGAAAATCCCCAAAACTAAAGCAGTTCATAAAATAAAACTAGTTTATCCTGTGTCATTATAGTACCATGAGAGAGCACCCAATTTGAAAATCTGTTATGTAATACAGCCATCGCGTAAAGCTTAAATTTAGCTGGTAAATATTTTACCAGGCATTAGTAAAACATATTTGTATCCAACTTGCTTTGGCTATGTGTTCAGTTTAGCAATATCTCTGGTGGCAGTACACTGCACAGCACAAGATTTATTCCCAGGAAGGAGGCGGGCAACGAATGGAGTTACACAGCACTGAACTCACATGGGTGTTGTTCAGCATGAATATTCAACACACACGTTACAATAAACCATTGTGTTCCCATTTAAAGCAAATTTCATCTGGGATCATGTACTAAAGCTTAATGCAAAGAAGTAAATGAACATACAGCCAGAGACACAAGTAAACGCTATTCCACAAAAATGCAAAAAAATCTTGTGCAATGTGATAAAACCCATATTAAATTTAAGTAAATATATATAAGTGTCAACATCTAGATTTAAGTACTGTCAAAGTAAGAACAGAAGTTTTCCATTATGTATTGCATTCAAACGACAGGATAAGAGACATTAGAGTGTGTTCCTTTTAGAGCACATATTTGAGTTTTAATTCAAAAGAATTTGTGAAAGATTTGAACACTTAGTCCTTTCATTTGTTAAAAGTGGATGTAAGTAGTCTCACATACCTCCAAAGCCCTGAGTCAGCCCTGGAGAGAGATCCAGCTGTACCTGTTAGCATTCTGCTATGGGGTAAAAATCCCTATGGCTTTTTTATATATAATTTTTAATTATCTTGGGTGGCGTTAAGCCCAGAATGCAGAGATGGGAATTCTGAAAACTCTGACATGCTGATAGCAGACAGGGAGGAAAGTGCCGACTGACATAATCATGCTTACACCCACAGTCCATATCCATTGAGTCAGACCAGGTAAGTCACCCTGATGAAGGCCTGTGTATGCCGTAACATGCAGGTGCATATTTTCTAATTTACTTTTTAATTTAACTTACTAATAATGCTTGGCTTTCACATTTCCTTTGCCATCACCCCTGCACCAAAGAGCACCTTGTTTCTATTGTTTTCATCTTCCACCTAAAAGAAGCATTCCTTTTCTCTGCTTTAAACCATGGGAATATGTTCAGAACAACTTTTTGCAAATTTGGCAAATAAAAGTATCCTGGCACAAGACAGCACAAATTGGAAAGAGGCTGAAGCAGGAAGAATACATTACTAGTGGGAGGAATATATTATCAGCAGCTGAATTTATATTAGCCTAAAATCAGCCCCCTCCCTCCCGTTTGTAACTAGGAGATGTGAATCCAGGCCCGGTTCTCTGGGGGAATACTGTCTCCAGGAGATGCAGAGTCCCCTGGCACAAATATACATTGCCCCTAAACAAGCAGATGTTCCTGTTTCAGCTGAATTTAAATCTAAGGAAATCAAAATTCCTGTGCACTCAGAACAGTGTGATGACAGACCCTCTGCTGATAGGCCACATCTACACAACCCACAAGAAAATAAGGATTCAAGGATTCAAGGGTTCAAGGATTCTTTATTGTCATTTAATAACGTTGGTACATGAACAGAGTGAAATTTTGTACCCAGGTCCCAGTTAAGCCCTAACATAGAAGAAAATTGGAATTATATAAAAATAGTAAATTTACTACTACT